>JABFOV010005129.1:0-12595 GCA_022817685.1 Aradophagus sp. ZL-2020
CTAGGCTAGTGTTAGTTGTAGGCGAAGGCGCAAACGTAGATCAACACACAGAAAATTGTCGGGAGGGTACGATGTGTATAAGGGAAATGGTTAAACAAAGAGCGCAGATATTGAAATTTTTTTAAACAGAATTTTCTATTCAATTTTTCGGTTTATTTCCAAAAAGTGTAATTATTTAAAAAATATCTGATCAAAAGATACGAGTGATAAAAAAAAAAAAAAGAAAATTCAATTTATATTCTAAAATTAATCAACGTGATCACGTTGTTTGCCTGTTTGCCACGTCACATTATTTATTAGAACGATATAAACGAAACGTTATAAAAAAAAGGTGATTACAATCACACGATTAAAATTTGTGTGATTTGCTGACCGACAACACAATAATTCCATACATCATGAATTTCTAATTCTATTAATCATGATCAGCACCGAAACCAATAAATCTCGTCTGATTGGATTTTTCTTGAATTCATTTCACATCGGGAGAAATTTGTGTATCCTGCGCTGGTGTTTGTGGCACAGCGCAGTATCGAATTAAGATCGTCATTACTAATCATAACTAATTAACATAATTATTTGTCGCTAATTTCGACTTGGTTGCAATCGAAAAACAGATAATTTCGTAACAAGAACGGACATTTCGATACGACTGACAAAACAATGTCAGCGCTCGTTCGAATGACTGTAAAAGTGTATTCCGCGCGGGGAATGATATAATTGAACAGTTTTCAACGAAAAAAAGTCTATCAGTTTAGATCTTCGGAACGGTGTCAGAACCTGTCGAACCCGCTTCGTGCGAGTCATGGTATTTTTTGATATATTCTCATCGAGTGTGTGTGTGTCTTTTCACTGTGTGCATATACGAGTTACGATGCCAAGAGAAATCGAACTTGATCGTTAAGCCGACCGCGACTTGTTCAGCCCATTAGCCGCGTTCGCGGCGATCGGTTGCTTCAACAGGAATTCGCAAAACACTCTCCGCGCGTCTGCCGAATGTTTGAATCCCCAATAACCGAATTATTGGTCCGCTGCAACTTCCGAGCGTCGTCAAGCTGACGGGAGAAAATAAGCGACGCCAGTTTTTACACTTGTAACCGGTTGAAATTACTGCTTATGAACGACTTATTATACACGTATTCCGTTCAATGCAAATAAAATTCAGTGTAATGCAAATAAATGTCCTTTGACAAATTAGAAACGTGCTTTGTACAAGAACATTTTTAATCGAACCCTTTTTTATTTATTTAAAGCATAATTTGTTGTTTTGACATTTATTTAAATTTCGAGGGAACACGTTAGTCGATTCGTTTATTTTAACAAACACTTTAAACACTTTAAAACAAAGTATAAAGAAAAATTACATTTGTAATCAATTATATCAAGTCTGTTCAATAAAAATAAATGACTTCTTTATCTAACTGATGAAAAATGTATAAATTTAACAAAAGTAATAATGCTTTTCATTTCAAGCGTCTGGTCGATAAAGACTTTTTCGTTCCTCGATACTCAATCGGTAAGACCTTCGCTGATATGTTTCTGGTCGAGAAAAAAGTTTCACCAACCAAGTCCTCAGTATGAAAAACCTAGCTTATCTCATTATATAATACACTTATTATTTTTGCAACGTAATGAGATACTCAAAACGATTTAAAATTGAACATCAAATAATACTACCATCAATCGTACCATCAATTTTTGTATTCGTACCAAAGTGAATTAGCAGACGATAAAAAGCAGAATTAGTGAAGCTAATGTGACCGATTTAAAGCCAGGAATCGCGATCTTGTCAATTACGGTAGCAATGTTTTGACGTCCGAAAACGCGGCGATAAAATCAACGCGAGATCGTCACGCCGCGGTCGAAAGAAGCGAGCGAGCCTACAATGGCAATTACGAATTCTCATTTAAATGGAGCATCAGATAACAGGCAGGAACGACTAGATATGTAAGGCGTGCGACGAATTCTTATCCGTTTTCTCTCGACGCTTGCTAAACGCTGGCCCCGAATATGGCGTCTTTGGCGTCAGATACCACTCGCCGAGTTATTAACACGTTCCATCAATACGCTTTCGATGTCCGCGAATAAATTAGCCGCGCGTTTGCTTTCGATTGTCTCTGAATTCGTTTTTCTTCTTCCGCTTTTTAACCCTCCATTTTTTCCACACGCCAATCCGTTAACCGCTTTTTCCCCCGTTTCCTCGGCCAACGAAATCTCGTGCTATAAACACGTCGATTTGACGACGACAAATGGAAAGGCCCGTGTAAATGTGCTTGGTCTTTTATAATGCGCTCAAACGGAATGCTACGTTTTTATTTCCGTTGAAGAATTGGAAAGTCAGAAAGCGCGCGCGCACGTGTGTCAGTAAATGTGGATTTAAATTTTGATGCCAAACGCGGATGTTGCGTATGTTTTTGGAGCAGGCACCAGTGCCTTTTTTTTCGGACTTCGTTTCGTTCGATCGGGGGAAAAAGATCGACTCAAAACAACGTGCAGTTTACTTTGTAACGTTAGTGAGTCAAATAGTAATCGTCAAATGTTGTATTGAAGTATGGAGGTGTTAATCTAATATTCATTGCGGTTGAGTTAAGATTTTCTGATGTTCAAAATGAGGAAAATTTTAGAGTCACGTTTAAAGGTCGATACAAGTGTTATTTTAAGCCGATATCTTCCACATGATGAAACAATCTGTATACGGACAAATGATTGTTATTGTAATTATTATAATATTCGATTTGAAAAACAAGTGAATTATATCTAATACATTTCTCTTGTTATTCTTTTTTACCGAAAATATTTCACAAGGTTAAGTTTAACATTAAAAATGACAGAGTGTTACAAGAACTACTGTTACTTATCAGTCATTCACCTAATACGATAAATCAAAAATATTGCGCAATATTTAGTACATTCAAAACACTTTAATATACAATCTCGGATTCTTATTTTTCACATGTTTATTCTTTTCTTTTTTCTCCTTTTTTCAAATCTGAATATTTCATAATAAGAAGTACCGTTCAAAGCTACAGAATATTAGGTTAATTTCAAAAGTGTCCAAACGTGAGTATAATTTCAAGTTTTCAAAAACCACGTTTCTTTTTCAATTGGTGCTAAGTCATGTTTTATTACACATATTGTAAAATTAAACACTTGGTGGATGCTTTAAATTTACGCACAGCTTTTAAGTGGAAGAATATGGAAAAAAAGTCCAATGGCGATAGACACGTATATTTTGACACGATTTTGTGGGCACGCGTGGAATCGCATTAAAAAAACGTCAATCGAGGTACGTTCTGTGCTGAGAACTTTACCACGACTGTACAATATTTCATTGATGGGATGAGTAGAAATCTGCAAACTACCATCTATATTGTAAGTATAGTTCATTGAGTTATTGTGTGAACGGTACCACTGACATTGCGTTTTTTCGATGATATTTTCTTGTGATTTCAATCTGTAATGACGTGAATTGTAAAAATGTCCAAATAATTATCAAAAATAAAAAAAATTCAAACCATTTATTGACCAAAGTTGTTTATCCTTTGAAATAAAATACTTGTATATATTCTTTAGTTTTTGAACTCAAGTATAACATATGTCAAACTTGTTTCCGGTTATGTTTTGTACCTCCAATTTTAACACACAGCATGATTATACATTAATAAACAAATATATTACTTGCAACAATATTTTTCAACGCGTTTCACACGGATTACAAAAAACGTTACCACGGTCATTAAATCTTAATGAATTCCTTAATTGAACACCTCGGTATTCATTCTTCACTTTCTTCTTACGTTCATTCAATTACAAGCGATGAATCAAATTTGTAAACGAAAAGACAGAGCTAACGGAAAAAAAAGCCGAAGATCGTATCACGGATTGAACGAAGTAACAGCGAATTCAGGTAACGAGTATTGTACCGCGCGTTTTTCTCCACGTCTCCCTCCGAAAACTTCTTTTTTTTCTCCCCGTTTTAAATTGAATGCGCGTCAAGTCAAAATAATTTATCACCTCGATTGCGAGGCACTTGTTGGATTGATACATTCACTCGGTACGATCTATCCGGCGGTGTGTTCGCTTAAACGATCGTAGCCCATTTTCTCGGCTGAATAGCGCCTCGGTGCCATAACTCAGTGAAATGGAAAGAAAGACCTTCCTGGAAATTCAGCGACCTATCATAATCGGCGCGTATGAAGGACGAGTCGTGCGTGCGCGTAGTTAGCGCGGCGGGGGCAGGGGGGGGGGGGTGAGGGTCACAAATAAAGACAAATGGAATCGTGTTACGTTTCGCGCGTCAAAAGTGTGTCGAATTTCGAGTGCTGGCCTGGTTCCTGCACCGTAATAGGCTATCGTCATTTGTAGCCACGGCATATCAAACGTTAATGATCCGGGGCATGCCGATATAACGTTTTTCAGGCAACGCCGTGTACGGCAAAAAAAAGTTTCGTTAAAAAATTGATTCACGATACGAGCGTGTTTGAAATGTCAAACGGAATTTCGTTGATTAAATCACTGTAAAACAAGTGTCCCATTTTGAGACGCTTTTCGTATCCAAGATATCAAAAGTGTCCCGAATTCAAGCGGAACGAGATGCTTGTTTTTATGACGACAATATGTAGAGAATAGCGACAACTTTTCTGTGTTTTTTATGCAATTCAAAAACTCGCCATTCAATACCATAGTCTAAAAACAAATTTCATAGTCTAAAGATAACTCCGATATCAAACTTGAACTTTATTGGTTGTAAAGATTACCAATTTTTTCAACGAGTATAATCCTTCAAGACGGAAACATTATGATGAAAAAGTTGACTAATTTTCAAACCCTTGAATAAAAAGAATGTAATTTTAAATTCGCACGGGGAAGGGGTAAGGCGGTTGTTAAGATGGCGATAATTTTCGAGCGGCGTGCGCGACGAAAAATGGCGAGCTTTTTGCGACGACACGACGGTCGTATGACAAAAGTCAGTTGGCGGCGAGCGGCAACGGTCGGCCGTAGGACGGAGCGCCGAAGAGACCCACTCTGCAGATCCTGAACCGCGGCGCGGGCCGCTAAGTGTGCCGCGTAAGTGGAACATCGCTGCCTGGTACCAGCGAAGTGTACCAGCCCCGTCCGGCCCGCGCGCCCCCCCGCGGCCGCCACGGCTCGCCTCGGCCGAGCGCGGTGAAAGACTTTCTTTACGAGCGCTACAGTCAAAACGTTCCACGACGCTACCGCTACCAGGCTACGATTCGATCAAGGATATCATTGTCTCCTTTTCTCCGGCGCTCTTTCAGGACCTTCGCATTCCGCGCTAATTGCCCGCCGCTGAATCGCCGCTTCGTTAAAACACGATCCTAAACTCCCCTTGGTTCCGTCCAGCTCGATTCCGCCGCGTCCCGCTGGATCATGTTAAACGACCGTTTCAGCCCACTTTCGACAGCGAGCCGTTCTCGCTGGTTCAGTCAAATAAATTTCGCTGCAACGGTCGGCTTTGATTTCAACGTTGAATTTATTTGTGGTGTAATTCACGTGCTATGTAGATTAACACGTTGATTACTGCTCCATGTTATACTGTAGTTTAGCAACCTGTATTTTGTATTGCTTTTAGAAAATGTGTTGCGTTGTGTTGATTGAATTTATTATTCAATTATTGCTTTCGTTTCAAGACAAATTACTTTAGGTATTTAGTTTAAATGTACAGTTTTTATATTTAGAAGACTGAAATATTACAGTTCCATATGGTAGATTTAGATATTTAATATCGTAATTTGTTAATTGCAGTGTTGATATGAATGGAATAATGATGTCTATTAAATGTAAGATATCAAAGTGTATTTGAAGTCAAATCTGTTATTAAATAATTCAAAACGAAAACGTCATATTGTATTCAATAATCGTTTAAAAAAGTGATAAAAGTTGTCAAGCTTCAAGTTCAAGCGAAAAATATAATGGTACAATTAGAAATTGTAAATTATGTTTATCAAAATATTTAATTGATACAACTTCATAATTTCAATTTATATTAATAGTTATCTAAAATACGATAACTTTTCTAATATTGAAGTAATGTGTTTTGCCTCAAATACTTTCTTCTTATTTAATATGAATTCGTTTTTAAGCAAATGGAAAAAAATCGACGAAAAATATTTTTTATCAAATTTGTAAAAATATTTTTCTATTTTAAGTAAAATTGAAAAAAAAAGATGTTTTTGAAAACCTCCCTTTTAATTCTCTCTTTCTTTGTTATGTAAAATTTTGAGTCATAGACCAATTTTCGTGGACGTTTTGCGTGAGAAAAGAAGGTATTTGGGTTTCGGTATAATGCCGGCCAAGAGAAGTAACGTGTCTGTCCCGGCGAGCGAATCGCCGAAAATTTCTAAGAAACGTCCTTTTGTCCCGGGGAATCTAGGTGAAACGTGTATAATCATGAACTTTGGTTTTTGCAGCGAGAGTTCGGTTCCTGCTTATGGCTTTTATTATCTCAAAGGCCAAGCGTGACGTGATTTAGTGCTGAAAATGGGTGGGATTTGAATACCGATTAATCGCGCGGCGATAAATTTCACGATGTCTCGACGAGGGAAAAGTCAGATGCAAGTTGCAACGAAACGTGCTCTCAGTTTTCAGGATCGACTTTTCACCGATGTTCGGAACAATTTCAGATATCATCAAAATCTCGCCGAATCTCAAAATGAATACTCTAGGTTAAAGTTTAAACTTTGCTTTCCAAGTAATACGTAGTACTCATTATTTTGTTTCGCATTACAATTCCACCCTTAAATTCCTCCAATTCCGATTATTTCTTTCGTTTTCAAAATCCTACACAACGAATACTCAAAAATTTAAAGTACTGGCAAATAATATTTCGTGTTCATAAAATGTACTTGCCATATCTTAAAATTGCAATTATCAAAGACAACTTTTCAAAAACAAAAATATATCCAATTTCATACGAGTTTAACAAATGTCAGCCCGTGAAAACTCGCTGAAACAGATCTGATTTTCGACGCGAACTTGGGCCCAATTGAGCGAATCCGTATCACGCGTTGACACCTAAGAAGCAAGATTCGTCGATGCGCGAAATACAGGTTTCTCGAATGTGAAAAATGCCGGGGTGAAAGTGAAGGGTGAGGTTTCAGGTTTCGTTTTCGAATCGTCGCGAATTCGCGGAAATTTGCATATCGTACCGTTACATCGCAGCGATCGACGCCTTTGTCTTGACGAAAAGCGCGAAAAAGCCCAGGGTTACGCAAGAAGACTGGCGGGTCAGGCCGCTTGGCGGTCGAGGTCTACTTGTAAGCGGATGCCGAGGAGCGATGCCGAAAAATGTAGGTCACCGACCTGGCTGTTACGTGGGCCATGCAGTACGCTCAGCCTTTTCGGTCGTTTCGTTTTTTGGCTCTCGAAGCCGCGCCTGCGAGATCTTTAAGGCCGTGACTCCGTTATGTTATTACGCTTGACAATGAATTCCGTCTGATAAGAGCTTGTAAATCGTTACGTGGTGTAATTTCGTGAAAATAAAGACCACGAGGAAGATAAAAGGTCAGGGGAGGGGGATGGGGAATAATTTACCGAATGAACAATAACTTTGCGAAAATCCAATATGAAAAATACAACGAAAAATTATTCCTTACACTCCAAAAACAGTTTGTTCAATTTAAATGTTTTTATTTGTATGTACTAAATTTTCAATAAAATTGCTTGAAAAATGTTTATCAGATTTGAATAAGTATTTCTTAAGCCGGAAAAACATTTGTGACATTTTGTTCTATTCAATTATAAATTTAATAGTTTTTCAATACGTCATTTATATAATTTCAATAATCTGATATCTGGATGTAGACAATAATTTTTATTATTTTTTTTTTAAATTTATAAATTTTATTTCGCTTTTTTTTTTATTTATGATTGTATTTAAGTAAATGTCGAGTTCCAATTTTGGTCTTTCAACCTTATTTTACGATTTTTTTACGTCAAAATTTGTTGGAAAAGAAGATTAGAATGAGATTAAAGAAGATTAAGATGAGCCTCAAAAAGGGACATTGTAGACTTTTTTGGATTTTAAATATGTTACACATTAACAAACGTACAATCAGACGCATCGAAAAAGAAGTACAAAATTATCTTTGATATTATCTTCTGATAATTTAATAGTTTGTTAAAAATGTTTTGTAAAGTATTCTATGAAATGGTTTGGCTATACTGATCGAATACGTACGTAACCGAATGAGTTTTCCCCAAAAAGAGTAGATAAAAATGAAGAATAGGAAAACAACAATAGGGAAACATAATGAGGTTTAGACGAAATATGTTTTTGAACGAAAATAAGACTATAATAAGAGGAATGTCTTGTTTATTGCACAAATGATGTTTCGTTGTTGCAAGAAGACTCTGGGGACAGGGTTGAAAACAAACTTAACAAGCAGAATTGTCTATCAATGTAAAGACTGTCGATAAATTACATAAAGAATGATTATGTCGAAAAAATTATTACATATATTATAAAAGAGGGAAGTTTTGGAATAAGAGTCTAAAAAACTGCTATATAATTTATTACCTTTTTTATCCGAGAATTCACCAAGCATTCTCGAATAAAAAAGAATAAATAAGTGATATTTGCATAATAAATAAAGACAACAAAAGCAAGTTTACTAATAGAAAGTTAAATGTATTATTCAATGAGAAAACGGAATTGTAAAAAGAACAAGACACACAGTACAACGTAAATTTACTACAAGGTATCTTGAAAAGAGTTGTACAAAATTTTGTAGCACATTTACGTTCCGTGGTATGTCTTGTATACATCACTTGCAATTCCATTGTCTCAACGAACATTTATGAAAAATGTTATATGTTTTTGAAAATTTATCCTACTTGTACAATCTACATAATAACTTTTTCAATATAATTCCTGACCGCGCAGATAAGATAAAGTCGGTTACAGAAGGCGCAAAGGCAATAACAAAACTGAACGTCTTAAGTGGCTAAAAAGTTTCTGGTTCGTCTTAGAGGTTATGTCAGGTAGGCATCCTGCGGATTAGGCGTAACAGTATACTTTGAATTTTTCGATCGCGACGACAAAGTGCGACCACTCTCTTCTCTCTGTTTCATCTCTCTCGTTCTTCTCTATATTTTCATCTTTCTCATTCTTGTTCTGAATCGCAACAAAATCGAAACACAAAATCAGACAATCGTGTTCGCGATGCCATCTAAAGCGGTTTATTGCTAAAACACTTTTTTTCTCTGCATAGCCAGCTACGCACTGGATCGGAAATTACGACTTTGTTTAATGACCTTTGTTACTTAACCCCTTTTTTATCACAAGCATTCTGACACGCATTCGAGAGAGTAGTCAGAGTCAATTGAGAGAAAGAGGTTGAGATTTTTTATGATAATTGTCACCAAACATAATATGATGGTGTATAGCAAATTTACGTATTATGACTAAGAAGGTTCTTCGTGAAGTTTAAATTGTTTACACGCTGCGAATAAGATATTTCCAACGTCGCACTATAATCGTTTGTGTGATTAATTCAATCGACTTCAAATGTATTTTTAATGAAATTTTAAATGATCTAAAAAAATAAAATTGAATGAAAATGAGATTGAAATAATTTTCTCAAGTTATTATAAGTTTTGCAAAATATCATGAACATTTGTTATTCTTTAGCCTTCAACAAATATGGAATTGAAACATTTATTTTGATATCTGTTATTTGCAACTTTTTTTCACGGAAAAAAATCATTGAAGAACCTCCTCGATTCGTAATGAGTTCGTAATTCGTTTTTCTTTTTTCTCTTTTTCTCTCAACGTTCCAATTTACAAACGAAAGTAGAGCCTTAAAAAGAATTAAATGTAAATCCTGTTAGCGCCTCGGTGCTGAGAAACTTAAGCCATAAGTATTAATGCAGTAGTCGAATTGCAATCGGAAGTGTATTAATGAAGATTGAGATCGTTTGTGCGACGAAAAGTGAGTAATAAATAGACTCTGTTCCTGTGAACTTGCGGAATTTTTTTACAATTGGTATTCATTGATACTTTCCAAATTTTCCTCTTTTTTAACTATTATTTAATAGTTTAATAGTTAATTTTCGTGTTTAAATAATTCATAATTTGACGTCATCCGAAATAAGCGCAAGAAGTAAGTAGCGCAGCTCGAGTAAAGCAAGTTCTAATTTTGTTAATAAATATCACTAAATCACGTTTAATAACTTAATAATTTATGTAAATAAGTAGTTCTCTCATCTTTCCAAGCCATCTTAATAGAAACTGCACGCAAGGGATGTATACTTCTTTAACAGAAGTTCAACTCGATTCAAGGAAGAATGAAAATTTCAACGAAATTTCGTAAATTATTGTGATTAATTCAGTAGTAATTAATTGTATGAATTGTAAATAAATAAGAAATGTATACAATATATATTAATAGTATGAAAAAATTGCTTTTTGTGTGATTCATTATTTCACTTGAAAAAATTTGTATGATAATTAATTTTAGGATTTATACCGAAAATATAAACTGTTGAACATAAAACAGAAATTTCATGTTACAATTATTAGGTTGAATACCGTCGTCGAATATAATATTACTGAAATCAAATCACTTTACCGATGTTAGCGTTATGTCGCATTTTTTTTATTCTAATGTATGACGATGGAATGTATTTTGTTCATCCTACGACTTTGTATTTTTCCTAATAGTTAAAATAACTGTATAATCCTTGCACTAGTAAAAAAAATATCGAGTACTCTTGTCTTGTTCTTAAACTGTACTCTTGTTACAGTTGCAAAAAAAAAAAAAAAAAAGTAAAAAGAAAGGGGGAGTATGATAAAGATGCGTCTTAGAAAGCATCACTTTGTTTAACGTTTTTTGACGCAGAAATAATATTTTTATTTGTAATCGGCAATTTTAACTTAAACCAGAAAGCTCATTTTCTTTAATATACTCTAATATTCAACTTTTATTAAATGTTCTATTAATGAAATCAAAACCAAATTGAAATGTGTGCGTTTCACCATACTTATTATGATTTATATATTCAAAAACACGTTCAACTTCAATTTAAGAAGGTGACGATTCATCGAACCTATAAGTACAACCATATACAATTTCTACCGTTTAAACGACTTGGAATAACTAGCATCGAATCGTCTCCAAGACCCTCAATTCGTCACGCGCACTTCTTCGGATGACGAAGAATGTAAAAGTAAATGATTAGTAGGAGAAAAAGAAAAGAAAATAAAGAGAGGCAAGTAAAAACGGGATGAGTAGAAGGGGTTGCGATAAAACGATCATCACAATCTAATGTAACAAACATTTAATCGAATAATCAATTTATAAATAAAATTTTCTCTGACTTTTTACAAACTAAACTATATAATATTACACACAATATCAAACATATAGAAACATTAAAGAATTTCAGCGCAACAAGATGGATTGAAAACGTTACCTCTACAAAAATATTCGATTCATTTAACCGCGGCTGCACGATTAAAATTTGTAACCTAAATTCCATTAGCGTTCCGTCTTTTGAGATTACAGATTAACAGCGACAGATTATCACATACAATGAACACCATGCATAATCCAAAATTTCAATGCCAATCAATGGTGATTACAATCCCGCGATAAATCTTATAGCCAATAACGATTAACCTTATTGTATTTTTACAATCAACGTGCACGACTGGATGGTGTCGTTCGAAAATTCGCGCTTGTCGGATCATTCAGTTATCTCGCAACGAGTAAAATGGAACGTGGTAATACAGGAAGTGAGACGTATCAATGTACAATTGTAATACTGAAAGCTAATATCGTGTATTGAAGTCATTTTCAAATAACACCATCCAATTATAACAGAGCGACGAAGGAGTTATAAAAGGCAGTGAAAGAGGAAAGGAAGGGGGACGGAGACGGGGGAAGGGGTTCAGAGTAATTCGCTATATTACAATAGTCTACATTAAGAAAGAAGGTCGGGGACGAAAGCAGGAATAAATAGATCTAGGTTCGAGATATAAAAATAGAATAAGACTAACAGAGAACGCGGAGGAGCGATGCCGAGGGGACGCGCGCTCGCGACCCGGTCAAAGGTCATCAGGTGGAAAGCGCGCGTCCCTCGGCGGAACGTACATTTAGACGAAGAAACTCATACGTCTGAACGCAAGAAAAAGCTATTTTACAATAGAATAAGAAAAGACGTTTCAATAAATAAACAGCGAATAGAGAGAACTTAGGCGAGAAAATTAAGTTCTTTAAACGTAACAACGTAGCTGGTTAACAACTGAAAGAGTTTAGGTACGTATGCGTGCGAAATATTCGCGTGTAGTTCTCTTCAGTTCCATACGCTCGCATATAGTCATCGATTTATATGTGTATGTACATACATTCATGCGTAAATTTACGTACGTACATACACATACTTATTGTTCTATGTACACGTATGTACTAGTGGATCATCCGTAAAATTCTAGGCGCGCTTTATACAATAAATATATATGCTCTACGTACATGTATCTACGTACATATATATATATATATTGTACCCGAAATTTGTCGTCACATCATCACTTGTTGTACATATTCGCAATGTACGATACTGTATATACACC
>JABFOV010005130.1:0-12595 GCA_022817685.1 Aradophagus sp. ZL-2020
AATAATAGGTATTTTACAGAAAGTATTATAAAGTTGATAGTGTTTCTAATTATGATATTTTGAAGAAAGGAATAAATTAAGATATTTTAATTTTGTACATATTTTATTCGGTACGAAAACATTTGTTTCATCTCAATAGTTAATAAACCGCGTTTGTTAATTAATTATATAAATATTGCTACTTATATTAATACGTGCATATTAATTATATATGTATGTGTATTAATGTATTATATATATTAATATATATTGAAATAATTTAGTAATAAATGCAATCAAAATAATACCTCCATTTGAAAAATCTAAATGGACACCGATGTATATACTTGATTTATGTTCATCAAATTATAATATATTTGACAAAAATACATAAATATACATAAAACTTATATTGCATTTAAATACTGGCTTGTGCTTTTAACCCATTTATAATGATTTTATAATCTTAAAGTATTTAACGAATAATAAGTCTATAATGCGAAAGTCGCATTGATGTGAGCAGAATTATAAGTGCTATTATTTCAATGATACGGTATATATAATTAAGGAAAAGGAAATATAGTTTTTGAAAGGAAATGTAAAGATGATCAACAAATAGTTTATTTCGTGAGAACCTTCATTAGTTATAAATAAATATATATAGATATGCATACTTATAATATTGTTGAATAAATAAATATAATACATTTAATATTTTACATGTACAAAATTAATTTTTTTTTTATTTAATTAACGGATTGTTCAGTGTTTATTGTCTCATAATAAATATAGAAAGGTGTATTAAAAAATACACAAATGACATGTGTAGGCGTTTGGATTAAATGTGTCGTCCGAAGAAATAAATAGGTAAGTTTTTAAATAATTTAAGATATTCGTAAAATTTCTTCTATATCTTCTTCGAAATTGGAAACGTTTTCAGGTACAGATGTTCGAAAGGTATTTTTGTTCAAATTTCGTGGCGCTGCTTGTGGAGTCTTGTGTTTTACTTCCGCAACTTCAAATACATTTTTCATACTTTTTGTTGATAATTTTTCCATGTTTTCCAGCTCAACTACTGAAGACGATATTAAACTCGATGCTCTACGATTTGCAACAATCACCTAGAATTTTTTTTGTGAATTTATAATACTTTTTTTTTTTAATTATGTACTTGCTTTTAAAATTATTTTTTAACATAATGGTTGATATTATATAAGATGTTTTAAATTTTTTTATAAATTTAAACGAATTAATTCATACCTCTTCCACTTTCTTAGGTGATAATTCTTCTTCTGAAAAGCTAAAAAAAATATTACCATTAATGTTTTGCTAATAAAATAAAATTTAATATTGAAGATGTTTACCTATGTCAAGAATTTTATAAGAATATCATTGTCACATCACATAAAGACACTTTAAATTTAGGAATTTATTGTTTTCTTATTTAAAAATCTAGGAAATCATTTTAGCTAATTTATTACCTCGAGATATTCACGTCGCTTTCAATTAAATTCCTCTGTTTATTCACTTCAATTTTTTTGTCTTGACCCAATGAAGATATCCTTGTCGGTTCTGACAAACTTCTTTTATCGTCTAAATTAAATTCTACTTTCTTTTTTACCAAACTCCCTCCGCCAGAATTTGGGTGTCTTTTTAGCACACTCTTACTACTCTTTGGAGACATTGAAGGAGTCGGAAGCACTTCTGAGCTCATGGAAATATTATCGCTTTCGTCTTCATAAGACTGTTGTACGACACTTTTAACATTTTTCATTGGTGTAGACGTAGCTTTGACTCCACTTGCCTCTATCTTTTTGGTGCCTCTTAAGAAGTCTTCTATCGTCTCGTAGGATTCATGTTTGTGCGTTTTCGGTGGAGTTTCTGGAGACTGACTGTCTTCGCTATGACGATTCAATCGAGAATCTGACGCTCTAAGAGAAAATTCCTTATCCAAAGTTTTACGCAAATTGTCAGCCTCGTTAAGGCTCATTTTTCTTGTTCGCATGGCTCCAAAAAGTGGTTTTTGATCAGGTCCTCTAGAATGAGTTACTTGTTTTTGTAGAACTGGCGATTTTGTCTCTGAAACATTATCAATAGGTTGGAAAAGGACCAAAATGAAAAGTCATTTATTATTTACTTTGATAATGTGATTTAATTAATTAAATTTGATATGTTGCACTGATGTGATAAAGTAGACATTTTTTGTATTATAAATAATAGATTAATTCTGAAAATGACTTTACCACTTTTCTGGATGTTAAAAGCTTTCAGCGCTCTCATTTTCACTTTACTTAAAAGACCTTGTTTTGGTGTTTCCAGCTTCTTCGTTTCATTACATTTACTATTCATCTTCTTTGATAATTCCAGTAACAATCTTTCTCTAATATTTGTATATTTCGGGTACTTCTGAAACATTTCATTAATCAAAGTATCCGCCCACATACAAAGATAGAAAGTATATAAGAACGGATTTTCTTAATAACTTTGAGACGTCTAAGTCACTGCACATCCAAACCTTACTGATAAAATCGGACGTTAAAAATAAAAATAATTGTTAAGAAAATACAAAAAAAGATGTAAATTTAGTTAAACTATCCATACAAATATCTTTTCTTCCTCAATGATTCATTAGAATAAAATAATAAAGCACTGAAATCATACCTTAGCATTAATATTCTGATGATGTTTAAGAATATTAGATTTTTGTTTAAAAGTAGCTTTGGGAATGCCTTCCCAATCAGGATCAATGCCCAAGTTCTGCATCTTCCGATTGAAAATCTCTCGCATATCCTCCTTCAAATCATCTGGAACTGAAGAATTGTTGCGTCCATTGAAGAATTCTTTCTTGCTTTCACTTCGTTTCCTGTATTCCTTACTATCCTTGCAATCTGTCGAGTTTGTGGTGGTTTCAGATTCATCTGACTCAGTCTTTGTCTCACTATTCGATTCACTCTCTTCGGAATCACTATATGATTCCACAGTCTGCTCTTCGCTGCAAGATTCTTTGCTCTCTGAATCATGTCTTTCCTCTCCTTTTCCCTTCTTTGTTGGTGGTGGTGCTGTCTTTGTTCTTCTGACGAACTCATCAATTAATTCACTTCTCTTGTTTTTAATCTTAGCTTTATCTTCCTCTTCCGTCCATTTTGAATTCAGCTTTGATTTGACTTTTACTTCTTCAGACTTCCGACTAGAAGCTGTTACTTGAGGTTTTCTTTTCGCAGTTTCAGAACTCATCTCACTACTCGACTCATAAATACTATCTATTGTATCTTCACTCAACTGATTCTTCGCCACATGTTTATTTGTTTTAGCTGGAGCGACGACAGTAAGTCCATTTTGCTTTGAACTAACGTCAAGTTCCTTTGATCTCTCATGTTTCATTTGGCTGATTTTGCAGTCTTGAATACCTTGTGACAAATTGTGCAACATCTCTGTCTGTGCATTGATCATTTCGGATTGATTCAAAGACTGCCTTTCTAAATCTTTAATCTTAGACTCATATTCTGACTTCATTTTCGTAGCAGCTTGTTGTGTGACTTTCAACTGACTAAATAAATTCTCAATATCCTGATGATGCTGAGATTCCAAAGTTTCCATCTTCGTTTTCCAGTAGTTTTCTTGAGCCACAAGCTTTGCTTGCACACTTTCCATGTCATTTTCCATTCGTAACTAAAACGAAAAACTTTTTTATTATACATCATTATAACATTATCTTTGTTTTGTTGAACAGTGATACAATTAATTTGCATAAACACGCAACATTATATAATGCGTCAGGGATGATCTGAAATATCTTAATTAACGTTTTGAAAATATCCCAAAATATAGAAATAATATTGTGTACTTACAAAGATTCTTTTAAATTTGAAAATTAATATCTTGTAAATGTTAGCTGGAACTTTTTAACTGAAATAAAAAATTGTTTCATTGCAATCTAATTATAATGTTACCTTCAGCTCGCTAATTAATGCTGCATTTGTGTCTTCAACACACTTATTTATTTCTTCGGATGATTTGGTTAATTTTTCAGTCTCAAAATTAGTTGTACCAAAACTAGTTTCCTCCGTATTTTCTGCTTTATCTATTTTTACTATTACTTCTTTGGTCTTTTCTATAGCGCTACCAGAATCAGTCCATTTATTTGACTCATTAACAAGCTTTTCAGTTTGATTCACTCGCTCCTTTAAAGTTTTGATTTCATTATGAAGCTTTTCTGTTTCATTTTTATAATCATCAGGTACAGGCGAGCTTGTTGAATGTCGGCGATTAATATGAGCATTTACATACATTGCAGATATAAAAGATTTTGGACAATAAGGACACTAAAAACAATTTGATGTATAGGTGTCCACAAATTAGTTGAACGATAATTAGTATATATAAACAACTACAATCATCATTCACTTATTTTTTCATCTTTTGCTTAAAATATACTTTTTCCTATAATTTTAAATAATAAAACACGGTGAAACTTTGATAAATTTTGTATCTCTGTCCATTTTTGTGTAACTATACTATATTTCTGTAACTAAACTATATTCTCTTTTTTTTTCTTTTTCAAAATTTCATTTCAAGATAAGTGAAAGACGATTGTAACAACTACAGCTGTGTCAATTTAATTACCTTGTGGACTTCGCCCTGAGGACTGAGTCTTAAATCAATTGATTTGCTTCGTTCTTTCAACTCTTTTATGCACTCTGCCATACAAGCCACTTCTTTCTTCAGCTTCACATTTTCTTCAATCTTTAACTTCAACTCATCTTTGAGTATAACTACACTTTGGTCCAAATATTGTTTGCAGTACAACAAATATTCAACAGCAAGTTGCGCAAGTCGAAATAATTTTACAAAATTGGGATCTAATATCTTGACATCATATTCATGTTCTAAAGAATAATCTATAACATTATTTACATTGTCATCCACAGTCTGAAAATCGCTCTCTTGTATAACTTGATCTATATTTAAAGAACCTACAAACATACAATTAAATATTATGTGATGTAATTATGAATATACCAAAATATACCTATACTTATATAAAGCGAAGTATTAATAGTATTATATAAACATTGGAGTAAAATAGCAGTAAATGTAATATACTAATATTATCAATATAAAAAAATGTGAATGAAAAATTGATTAGAAAATGATTCATGAATTTAATTCAGCAATAAAATATTACTCACAAATTCGATTCCAATCAACGCGAATACGCGTTCGATGCATATTAAAGTAAAATCCCGATTCTCGGGCAAGTTTTGGAAAATCGTGGCACCAATTGGTGCCGGCGCGAAATGAGAATGCCATTGAAAGCAACAAGCAATAAAACAGTTACATAAAATTATTTAACATTTTATATATACAATAAAAATGAGTGACAACTTGCATCGTAAACAAACAAGTGTCCCTTGACAGGTGACAGCTTCCTACCTTCCCCTTCCACAAACGAGGTTAGGTTACAATAGGATGTGACTCACTTTCCATTTTTGTAATCAATAATAAAGGTAGTTGTCATAGGCATTTGATAGATAAACCTCAACAATATATGTTCATTTTTTTGTTTTTGTTTCTTTGTTGATGATCAATTGTAAACATACGTTTGTAAAGTTTATTTACGAGATTCGTTTACATTGCATGTTTCATATTGCAAATTCGAAAATAAGTTTATGTTGTGACAATTTTTTCGAAAACAAAATTGATTGTTTGACATTGTTAAAATGCATCAAAACAAAACAAATAATAATACTTTTCAACATTTGTAAATATTTGTTTTCCTGCATTTTGATTGTGAACATGACATTAAGTCGTTTTCAGTTTAATTAATTAAATGTTAAGAAAACAATGCAAGTCATAATTACATCATTTTCAGAGAGTAAACATTTCATTTTATTTCAGAAGAATGATATACGTAACAAGCTTTAGCTACATAATTGATATTATACACAAGAAGGGAAATTTCGTACATTTTTTTTAAAAATTCTACATTCTAAAGCAAGGATTAATAAACATGATTGCTTGGAAATGTTTGCGGGCGGGCATAAGTCCCAGGTTTGCCAGTAAAAGTATTAGCAGATTAATAACCTGCAAAACAAAGTGGAAACCGTGGAAACCAGCGATTTACTCATTTAGCACCACTACATCGACATCTTCTAATAATACCATTGGTGAATTAATGAACCACTGGCGGCAACGATTTGAAGAAGCCGGAATACCAGAACCGATCGAATCAATTGAACATATAACTGCTCATGTTATTGGGACTTCAAAGGTTTTTTTTTTTTTTCATAATTCATTTAATATTATATTTAATTATATTTATGAATATTATTTATGAACAAAAATCCTCAAAATATATTTGGGAATAATAAAAAAAGTTACAAAAAAAGTGAATGCCCTTAAATACAATTTTACAAGAAATGCTAGAATTAAAAACTTTATTAACAACATTTTCTTGTTATAATTAATCTATAAAATGAAATAACATTTACTTTGAAAATTATTAAATAAACTCTATATAAATTTTGGTTAATCTTTAAAATTGTAATTATTCATAGATTACAGATCTAGTCAATCTCAAGGAGAAAAAACTTGATGCTGAACAAATAAATAAATTGGATACATTGTGTGATTGCCGTTTACTGAGGTAAAAATTAGAATTGCACAGTGAAATAAATTGCATGCCATAAAAAGACAAGTATGTAATGACGGTAGTTTTCTTTGTAGGATGCCTGTACAGTATATCATTGGCGAATGGGATTTCCGAGACATAAATTTAAAGCTAGTTCCTCCAGTGTTTATTCCTAGACCAGAAACAGAAATTTTGGTTGACATAGTTTTAAAAGCTATATCATCGATGGCATTAGACAAGTATGAAATTTTAGAAATCGGTTGTGGATCTGGTGCTATATCTTTGGCACTTGCCAAATCTTGCAAAAAGGTATATTTCCAGTTAAAAAGATTTATAGCCTATAGAAATATTTTAGAATTCTGTAAAACAAAACAAAACTTATTTTTTAACTTCATTGTGACAATATACAAAATTTTTTTTTTTACACTGAATTTATATTTTAAGTTGTAACAAAATAACACTGACTTAAATTGTCACAGGTTGATTGTGTTGCAATAGATACAAATATCGAAGCATGTAATTTGGCTTTAATGAATGCGCAACGCTTGCATTTAAAACAATATGTACATATTTTAAACGCCACTTTGAAAGAAGATGGAACTATCAACATTGAAACTAAACCAGTTGATAATTTTGACTGTAATTTGAACATTAAAGAACAATTTGACTTCATTATAAGCAATCCACCTTATATACCAACAAAGAAAATTTTTAAATTAGAACCTGAAATAAAAATGTGAGTTGTAAATCAAACATCAAAATGTATACATAATATCAAAAATATTACATATACTTGTTTTCACATTTTATTGTAAACATTATATTGTTTTAGATTTGAAGATATAAAAGCACTGGATGGCGGAGACGATGGTTTGAAAGTAATAAAACCAATGCTGAAATATGCATCAAGTGCCTTAAAACCTGGTGGTCGTATCTTTTTTGAAGTAGATCCAGTGCACCCAGAATATATACAATTTTTTACAAAAAAATATGTAGATTTAAAGTTGCAATATGGTCATACGTATAAAGATTTTTGTAACAACGAAAGATTTGTTGAAGTATTAAAGTTAAAATAATAAATTTAATTGTAGAGATATAAATAAATATTTATTTGTTAGAAAAATAATTAAAACCGTTTATTATACATACCGTTTTCAATAATTATTTCTAATTACTATTAGTTATTCGAAACAATTACTGCATATAAAAAAAGTTCATAATTTTAAAATCCAAAAGTAAATATTTTAATCAATAAAATTTGCAAACTTGTGGTGCAGGATATATATATTTACAAGAATGTGTATGCTTTTGCAATATTTACTTTTTAATTGTGCCCGATTCTTCATTTTATCGAAATTGTTATATTAAATAATTAGTATTCATTAACTTTTTCATGTAAAAAATTGTTTTATTTATCCTCCGATTCTAAGTACAAAGATTATTTCATACACGATTACTAAACTTTAATTAATAGAATATTGCCCAGCAAAAACGGAAAAATGATAATTGTCGATGAGTGAATTTTCAAAACTTCGCCTTGTGTTAACATTTTTATTCATCAAGAATCATCATCTTTGCGTCCATGTCGCACGCGATATTTTTCGCAGTAAGTGTAAACGAAATACTGCTATTCTTGCATATTCAGCAGAGTGGAAAGTAGATAATTTTCTGCTCTAAAGTGGAAATAATATATTTCTTCATGTATAGGACCATGAGTATTTTTTTTTACAAGCAACGATCTTTTGTTCTGTTATGATTCTATGAAAATGCCCATTTTTTGTTCAAAGTCAGAAAAGTGTTATTTTCCACCCACTGAACAACTCTGAAAAGTAACTAAAAAGATATTTTGACATCATCATTAAAAAATCAATAATTCCATAGTGTACATTATATTTTCCAAAACAATAATACTGGTAAAAGAATGATATTTCTTATTAGCTATTTTTTATTACATTGTAAATCAAATCACATTTAAGTCATAGTTTATTCGAAAAGTGTAGACTATTACTATTTATATTTGCAACTTTTTGGAATAATTTATTATTTACATTTGTTTATTACTCTTCGAAATTTAACACAACTTAATTAAAGCTGATTATACAACATAGTTTTTTAATTATAAACAAATTAAAAGTAGCACTGTTTATTTCACATTCCATTTGTACTCTTGGAAGACTCAACCGAAATTTGAATTATAAATGAATGTTTGTGATTCATTGTCTCGATAATTCATACTTAAAATCACAATTACACGAATTTATTTTTAAAAATTTAAGAAGGTGCGATGTTTTTATCAGACTCGTTGCGTCAAGTTTTATGTAGCTGCAAAAGAATTCACAAATTGATGACTTAATTTTTGTTAGCTGGCAAAGTGAAATATAACAAATAATGCCTTTGCCACTAAGTGTATTCCGTCTGTAAAGGCACGTACTGGTCATATCAAAAGCACAAGTCATATTTTTGTTCATAAGTTCATTCATAAAACTGTTTAATTACTTATTTACTTTCTGAATTGTGACGTTATTTTTGCATACATGAAAGCCTGTAATAATCAAGCTATCCTCAGTTATAATAATCTGCAATTCATTCATTTGAAAAGTATAGGGCAAAAAAATGTATAAAACAACTATAAAAAAATATTTTTTGATTAAAAATGCACTTATTTTCTAGTGAGTTTAAAGGTACTCACTATATATCAACAACATTGCACCTTACGTAATAGATTTATATTAAACTTGTTCAACAAAAAATTGACATAAATGAACGTTTTAAACAAAAGGCCTGAATGGAAATATCCTGATGAATTTCATTTAAATGTGTTAATCATTAGATTTTAATCGGGAAATTGGCAATATTTAAATAAAATTTACCCTTAATTGGTATTTTTAGAAATATTCCTACGTTGGTACATGAAAGGGCCATCCTCAATTTATTTTTAAATTTTTTGTAAATTGTGGAATCGCCCTCATACACTTTAATACTAACGAAGGATTAATCTTTGTGATTTGTAAATTGCTAAATTATTGAACTTAATTTTGAACAAGCCTAATTTACATTCTTTTGATTTCACAGTTTGTCGGCGACTGTTCGATAATTATAGTTAGCGCATTTTCTTTGTTAAGCTTACAATATGACATTTGCGCACCTTAATATTTACATCTATAATAATTAGAAGCCTTACTTGCATTGAACAAGTGTAGATAATCACTTAATAATTATTAGCACAATGAAATTATTTATTGTCGACGTTTATGTAAATCAATTAATTCCTAGTGTTAAAATTACTTACATACTGAACAAGCTTATATAGTAGTGAACATGTAAGGTTAAACTAATTATTTCGTTCTTTTTTATTATATAAACTAATAAAGCCAAAGCGACGTCTTAAAATCTATTTGAGATTCAATTACATATTTATTAATGTATAATTTATTTCTATGGTGGACATGTCTAAGGAATAAAAATGAACTTGAATGTATCACCCCATCTTGCACAGATTCAAGATGAATCTTTAAATTTAATTATTTATAAAAAATAGGCTGCATTTACTGAGAATCAAGTTATATGTTTGAAGTTGTAAGAAACGACCACAAATTACACAATAAAATTTTTTGTATAATAAAATAAAAATAAAAGATTATGTGTAGAACAAAGTATAAAATTAAGATAAGACAAAATTAATTCCAGAAAACAGTGGTGTGATCCATAATTGTTATAGAAAAATAGCTACAAGTTCTATCATCTCTTTAGATATTGTGTATCAAGCATTTAATAATTATCTACATAAATGTTTAAAACTTTAAGCAGATCTGTCGTTGATCAAATAGCAATCTCATTCCTGAAATTTCAAAGTTACGTTGCATAGACTCATGAAATGTAATTTTTAATAAGCAAGAAATTGTGCAATCAGCTCAATACTTAATAAGGGGTAGTTTATAAATTACGTCATGCATTTGGGGGGAAAAAGGCAGACATTGTATAATATTCTAAAGTTGTTAATTGTTCGTAACTCAAGCATCATCTCTGTGCATATTTTTGATGCAATTAGACAAATATTTTAAATCACCTTTATAATTATAGAAATAAAATTGCAATTCTAATGTTAAAATAAAATTTCAAAGGCAAATTTAATGATGATAATTTTATTAACAGGTTTTTGAATTAGAAAAGTTGCTAAGTATGATTGGTTGATAAGGCTACTATTAAAACTTTCTTAAAGCATTAAAAATTTTCCATAAAAAAAATGTGAAAGAACACATAATAATATAAAAAAGAAAAGGTCTAAAATAACGATTTTCAGTTAGAACGCTATATATAAACGACCGCCAACGCGCATTTCAAAAATTAAAATAATTATGAAGCATTAAATACTAAATACTTTCTTTGCTTGAAACTGATATGTATACAATTTTTTTTACACAGTTGTTAGGCATATAAAAAGTATTGAATATTGACTTTGCAGTAATGAAAGAAGATTCAATTTAATCTATGCTTTAATAAGCAGAAGTCGTACGAAATATTTCAGTTTGATTAGAAAAATTAGAATTCTAATCTAATAGACATAAGTAGCATTAACGTTACTTCTGTGTAAGCTGATTTCGTTCATCAAGCTTTTTCACGCATTTACTGTATTAGGCCACGGCAAATTGAACCACTTGTAACAGATGTATCCCATATTTTACAGGATCAGTGTTAATAATACTTTTATTTATAATTTCTCTACAAGTTATATTTCATCAAATTTAATATTTTTATATTATACTAGTCTGTTAATAACGGTAACAAATGTCACAAAACATTCTTTGGACATTTTCAGTAGATGGAACATTTTAAAAATATTTAAAAATATAGTGAAAAAATTTCATGCAAACATATTTGTCGTTTATTCATAATTTTGAAGTTGATAAGATTTGTCTGAATAGATAAAAAAAAAATGCTTTTATCAATAAGTACAATCGCTTTGTATTATATAATCTACTGTCATACATTGTTTCAACTATTGCTACTTTTATAAAGTCAGTCACTATAGTGAAGTATATACAATTTCGCTCCTGAATTCGCAACTAAGTTTAGAGCAACAATTTTTACTCAATAAAATATACTTTGCTTCTAAGCTTTTACATAAATTACGATTAGCAAAACAAATGTAGAGTTTAATGTGTAAAAAAATAAAAATATTATTTGGTGTTCATGATGTGCAATAGTTTGACACAACATATAGCAAAATGGATTGATTACACATACATTTAGTAACTTCTCTTTTGTTAATCATGCTTTACAAATGCACAACTCTCATTGTATTAAGAATCTGTTAACATAAAGAGTAAGTGCTTTTCACATCACTCAATATTTCAAAACAATTGTCTAAATATTTAAAACAATATAATAATATTAATATACATTGTTGCACACATATTTGTGCAACAACATTTTTTAATTTGAAACCAAAGGAATTAAAATCGTTTTTTTCTTGCACAAATAATTGCCATATAAAAATATTTCAAAATATGTATTTGGGTAAGGTTGACTTTTTAATTTTTGTTAAAACTAAATGCAGTTTAATTTTATGTTTAATAATTGTATAAACTGTAATGAAAGTTGAAAAAAATGAATATATGAAATATACCATAAATAAAAAATATATGATATATTTAAGGTATACAAAATTCAAACTGTGCTAAAAATATCTAACAAATCTACATTTTCGACGACTATATAATAGTCGACTATGGCATGATTAAATTTCATTGTTTCCCTATAATAAAATCGTAATAAAATGATTCTACATAATGTCGTCAGATAGCTTAAATCGCATTTCTTATTTATGTGGAAAAAGAAAAATAATTTTTCTTTATATGATAGGAAAAAGTTTTGTTCACTTGTTTGAAAACTTAATATTTTATGTATTTAAAGGAATGGGTATTAGACTCATAATTTGTGAAAAACATATTTAATAGATAAAAGAAACTTAAAGTTCAGTAATAT
>JABFOV010005131.1:0-12592 GCA_022817685.1 Aradophagus sp. ZL-2020
CCAAGTTAAACATGTTTGTAGAACTGATAAATAAATTAAGCAACGGAAACTATGTGGAAGGGTACAGACATAGGGAGAATCCCTGCCAGAGTGTACCTGGTCAGGAAGAAACATGGAAAACGTGATGATATTTTTTTTTTTCGGGCCAAAAACGGGACAAGAAATAAAGAGAGATCAGGTGGGAACGGAGAATGTAAAGAAGGGCAATATTTTTTAAAAAAAAAAAAAAAAAAAAAAAAAACAAAACAAAAATATTCAAAATTAAATTACATTATATCATGAATTACGTTAAAAAAAAATTGTTTACATGTTATGTAAACAAATACTATACTGGTTTTTTTCTAAGACGGACGAAAACAACAAATAATACGTTATTGCACTTGAAACATTACTCAATATTTATAAATAATAATAATAATAAAGTCTTATAACGCTGTATGGCAATGACAATATATTTTATTGAAAAAAAAAACCAAAACAAAAACAGTCAATTCAGTTAAAATAAGTGTTTATCAATAGAAAATATCGATGTTTTTGAATGGAATGGAAAAATAAATATCAATATCTTGCTAATTAAATAAGTAAATTTTGTTATTAAATTAAGAATCAACATTTAATTAAATATAAAAAGAGAGAACGATTGCAAATGTTGGAAATAAGAGACACAGATAAACACAAATATTGACTATTTTTCTTTTTGTATTTAAATGTTTATGTTTTGAAATTACAATGTTTGTGTACGGAATGTCTTTCAAATTCATTTTCAGTTTTGAATTCAGTGTTGATTCAGTCGTACCCTTTTTTCTATTGTAAGAATTAATTATTGATTATTTAATAGGAATCTACTTTATCGACGGATTTCCCATTAGCAGTACTACTGGTATATACTTCGTTGAGCGCGCAGATTTAGGCAGTTTTAGGCAAGTCTGTTCTTTATAATATAAAAGTGAAATTCAAAAAGAAATAAAAATAGAAAAGTAGTGAAAAAAAGAAAAGAAAAAGAATCACAACAAAACAGTTCTATTTCTTGCTACATTTATTCAAAAGTTCCGAATGGTTGAAAAAATTGAACCAACAATGAGCACACCAACTTTAGAAGATTTGCAAAAACATTATGAACAAGATCCACGATATCCTTGTCAATACGGCGCAGATTGTTATCAGAAAAATCCAAAACATCACAGCAAGTATAAACATCCCCCAAAAAAGGTAAGCATTTTTTATTGCAAAATTGTAGTTTTCATCAAATTGTATAGGTTAGAAAAATTCGCGGGTAAAATTTAAGTTTATCTTATAGGAAATTTCAAAATATTTTATGACGACCAACGATGTATTGTTATTCATAAATGTAACACATTTAATAATTTATAATTATTATAAAGTGAATATTTATATATTTATTTATCGGTGAGATTTAAGAAATGGAATATATTAGAAAAATTAAAATAAAAAAAAGCAGTTTATTTCTTAACATGTTTTGTAAACAAATATTGTAATGGCTTTTTCCTACACCATTGTTTTGATTCTCAGAATTGAGCTATAAAAGTGAGGCAATAATAAAACGTTTAAACGTTTAAAATGAAAATATGTTTATATTATTAACTTTTATTATATTAAATTGATACATTAAAAATATAAGCTGTATTCGGGAAAAGTGCTGCCAGCCCTCACTTCCTTGACGATGATCCGGGTCATAAAAAATCACCTGGGGCACTAACCTGACGATGACCCGGGTCATCAAAAATCACCTAGAGTACTTCCCTGATGATGCTCCGGGTAACGAAAAATCACCTGGTGCACTTCTCTGGTGATGACCCAGGTGGTTAAAAGTATATTATGCGGTTCATATTACAGGATCCGTTGAAAGCACTGTCAGCAAATTAAACTATTTTAATAGTTACTATTAATACAAAAAAAAAGAAACACTGTAGAATAAGGTGTACAAAAGTATCAATAAATGTCTATATGTATAGAAATAAATTCTAGATTATATGTAATAAAAAACTAAGCGATATGTAAGCCTATAAAATATAGAATTGTAATAAAATACTAATTTAAGTCAATAAATAAATATATATTAAAAAAAAAATTACAGAAGTTTATAATTTTAATGAATTTTATTGTTTTCAGACAGGTAAGGATGAAAATTCAACTACAGATAGAAAAAGAAAGTTATCTAATAGTGAAGATGAAGACAAATCTTCCCCAAAATCTTCATCAGTGAAGCATACAAAAATCGATACCACTGATTCACATGATCTTTCACCAAGTCCAGAACGAAGCAGCAAAACAGAGAAACCAATTGAGAACCAACCATCCATGGATGAAGAATCTTCGTCTTCCAATAAGGATAAAATCCTACCTGACGCTAAAATTGAAAACTTGATATCAGATCTGTTTTTGGTTCAGATGCCCAAGGATTTTTACAAGTTCTACGACCTCTGCAAAGAATTGGCTCCTAATGACCCGTGTAATGCATTCAAAGTAGTGCAAATAAAACTTGTTGGACCATATGACGTTTTGTTGAGTAAAATTACAAGCTTCGATGAATGTGACAAGGACAAATTTCTCCGACATTGGAGATATTTTTATGATCCACCTGAATTTCAAGTGAGATTTTTTATTGATATTGTTTTAACTAATGTACAATTTTAGCTTAATTCAAAATTATTATTTAGAATTATTTTAACAGGCGTATTTTGGATTATTAAATTAAATTAAAAAATTAACATTTCAATTAGAGATTGAATTTATCAAACTAATTTGTAAACATTTATTAATTTATTTGTTTATTCTTAGACAGTTTTAAAAGGAAATGACAAAGACGGTCTGCATTTCGGATATTGGAGGGATGATCCATCTGAAGAACCAGTATTTATTGTGAAAAATAAAGCCAATGTTGAATGCAAAATTGAACCTGTGGCTGAAAACATATTTGGCGCAATGAGGTATAAATATCAGTACTACTAATTATAGTACATTGTTTGCAAAAACTGAACTTTTTTATTTTTATATGAGTATTCTGTGAATTATCAATAATATATGTATAGAAAAAGAAATTATCAGGGATTACTGAAATTATGTTTTTTTCAAAATACTGCAAAACAGAATTATTTTTGAATTTAATAACCACAATTAACCATAATTGAAATTAATATATTTTACATTTTACAATTTAAAACATTATATGGTTGTATATTATAATGTAGATTGTTAATGATTTTCTAATTTTCATGTATAAAAAGTCATAAAAACATTAATCTTTCCAGTTTTTTTTCCTATAAAATCAGATACCTATCAATTCATTATAAACATGAATTTAACATATTTTGTTTCTTGAAATTATATCTTCACATGATTATAATTTCTTTTTAATTGGTACAAAATACTTATTTTAAAATTAATAAATTCAACGTCAAAATAATTTTTTGTTCCTTTTTGCAAGCAATGTATAATTTATAAAATATATACTTTTTAATAAAATAAGGATATTTAAATCTAAGTTATAATAATTTTTCTTAGCATTTACCTCGAAGAAAAACTAAAGTTATGCAATCCATTTGAAAAAGCCAACGTTTCTCGGTTAATTCAAAAAGTCAAAGCTTTTGCGAAAACTCACAATTTTACATTGGACAGTAAAACACCAAACATTCAAAATAGAGAGAAAAAGGTTGTTGCACGAACTTTCCACAAAGTTGGCATAGTTGTTCCATACGACAAAAAAACGCAGCTGGGTTACAGGGAATTAGCCGTCAGTGATAGTGAGTACTTTTGATTTTTGATTTTAATGTATAAATTGAATACATATATAAAAAATGGTACATTATCCAACAAGGGAGAAATGTTAGCTATAATCAATGAGTGTGAGGTATTTGCAGAGATGAAGCCGGGTGTAAAATACCTTGCACAATTGAGAAAGTGACTTGTTGGAAATGTAAATTTTTTCTGACGTTTCTTGGCTACAAATTTGCCCATTTTATGCATGCCTGTTAAAATTCATAATTTATGAGCAAAGATTGATACAAGTTCATGATAGGTTTTTATTGCTCATATATATTTACATACTCGAATTACCAAAAATATTTATAATTAAACAAATTATAACTTGTTTGTGGTGACGCGCCTGCATATCACCTATTAAACGGCCTGGCAACACTTTTGCCTTCCTACCCTTCTACCCCTTTTAGCTATTTTTTAATCCAATAGCTTCTAGTCCTCCTACACTCCGACAAACAATAAAATATTGTAAATAAATCATAAAATGTTCCAAGTTTGTAACGTGTTTTTCGATCCACTAAAGGATTTGAGTAGATTATTTATTGAAATATTTAACTATTACATATCAACATTTTTTACGACAACTTGGATATCTCAAGAAGTTATCCTGATTTTCATAAGACACGTCGGTATAATAAATATGATAAAATAAATTCTGATCCATTAAAAATAAAGAAATGCGATTTACAAAATAAATCATTGAAAATTTCTATAATAGTCAACTTTGATAATTTATGTCATTATAATTGCAATGAATGTTAATATACTTAACATGAATTGCGGAAGTTGACTGTTATAAAAATTGGGAATGACTGATATACATGTCTACAGAATCACATGTATATAAGTTTCATTTGTAAATCGTATACTGTTCAGCGATGCAGCTGCATGAATCAAAGGTGAGTATTACCATCAAATGAGTCAACTTAACACTGCAAAAAACGTCTCATATAAATCGAATCAGGGGTCTTACATCTTCTCATTTAGGTGAAAGCAATAAGTAGAGATGGCGCTGGAAATGTGTGTTAGCACACGCGCGTTCTTGGAGTCATCTCTACTTATTACTAGCTAAAGATTTAAAACCCCTGATACAAACTACTGAAAATCAGAAACTTTTTTTTGCAGTGTATTATTATTTAAACACCGACTTTTTAAAACTTATGGTCGTGGTGAAATATGAAAATTATTTCTCCAGGACCATCGAAAGTGAAATACTTAATTTAAATTTATACAACATTATAAAAAACACTTTTATTACACTTGTTTTAGAAAATTCTATATTTTCTTAAAAAAGTCAAACTATATAAAAAGTTCGTGTGAACTTTTCTCTATAATTACAAATAATTATAATTAACAATGAGAAGTTACATTCCTCATTCCCATTGAAGTACACTGATTCATTCTTGGAAAAGGGAGTTCCACGATTTTTATTCTTCAGACCTACTTTATTCTCTCAGACCTTGCCCTCGAGAAAAACACCGCTTCCTAAGGAAGGAGAAACCCAAAACTTCCATATCCTTGTTATCACAAACATCATCTAATACGTTGAACAGTTGTTCTCTTTTTATACAACCATTTTGAGTGGATTCTTGAAATAATTCTGTGATATTAGTAATATTAAATGAAGAACGTCTCATTTTACTGAAAAAAATGTTGATCAAGTAAGAAGAATGTTAAGCCAAAAAGACCAGATGTGACTCGATTTTCTTGTTTGTAGATGATTTGAAAAAAATCTTGCAGCGTATTGACGAAGCTGAAACGACTGAGAATAAGACAGCTGCGCTGTCGAAGTTGCAAGAAGTTGTTCGATTTGCGACCATCGCTGCGGATGAGTGCGATTTTGGCACTTGTTTAGAACTGGGCCACGATCTATTTTCCAGTGGGAGTTCTCACGTTCACAATATCGCCAAGAGCATGTTGTCACTGGCCTATACTCATTTGATTCGTCAACAGTTTTTGAAAATAGTCGAATCCCATCTGCAGGAACGGAAAAAAGGGTCGGATTTAAGTGTGATTTAAAATAACTCGATTTTATGCAGTTATAAATTATCACTTTTTAATATCAGTCGGAATAAGTTTTATTTATATACCATTTTGATTTTACTGATTCGATACTTCAAAACGTGTGTGTGTATATATCAAATTCAAAATAACTTTGTACTTAACTCGATAATCTAATAAACAATTCTAATTTTTTGTTTACTTTTTTAAATTATAATGTAATTATAATTTGTTATGAGTAATCTTCATTGATACTAAAGGAAAAAAAAGTTAACACGATTGATTCAAACTTTAATTTTAATGAATTAGTGTGCATAAAATTAATTGTCTTTTCATATTCTTATTGTTCATATAACAGTTGTCGAAATCAAAAAATAACATTAATATCATAAGGATATTTTAATTCGTTTTAATTTCATATCCGTTGTAACTTCTGTAACAAATTTAGAGCATTAAATCTGAATCGGGATTAAGTGTATTGTAATGTGCCTTTGATTTTTGCGATTTAAAAAAAATCGCTAAAAATTAACTACAAGCAGATATTTTGTCTTATTGAGAAGGTCACCTCAAATTAAGTGAAGAAAAGTGCATCAATATTTTTGATTTCATCAAATTGCTATCGAGTTAATAACGAGTTATTAATTTTAGATACTTGGTAGAAATATTTCACGTTTTTTTTTCTTTCGGTTGGGCTATTTAGAGAAGGGATTAATCTACTTTCTAATTGGATATTCGAAAAATGTATTGTATTATCAATTAACCCATAACCATCGTGGTGGTCAATTCGCGTCAGATTTTATTACGAGTATCTTAAATTGTGTGCCTTCGTCGATAGTTCGTATAAAGCCAGTATCGTTTGTGGTTACACGAATATCGGATCATTTTGAATTACCTTTTTTTTTGTTATATAACTTTGTTATATAATTATATAAACTTAACAGTTTATGTAATTATGCTCCGTTCCCAGAATTATTAATTTAATTTCTCTTACATAAATCAAAGTTAATATACCATTAGTCGATTAGTTTTTGAGTGTGAAGCGTAATCTAACTAGTATAATGCGAATAAACCTTTGCGACGAGTACATTTTTGACGAAAAATATTACAAGGCTTGCGAAAGTACCACAGAGAAAAAAAAGACTTAACAAATAATTATTCTAATAAAATTTTGGTAAAAATGCTACAACTTTAAGTAATCAAAACGTATCGTGGCAAATTTAAAATTTATCAAGAGCTCCGGTGAAAATTGTTTTAAATTAAATACACGTTATTACATTTTAAACAATTTTCACTGAGTTTTATAGACAATGGTTTTCGAGAGCCTTTGACAAATTTTGTATTTTTTGAAATTTACTATTTTTTGAGGCATTTATTTTGAATGTGCCACAATATGTTACGATTATCTAAAATAGTAATACATTTTTTTAGACATTTAAAAAAAAAAACTATTCATTCTTTTCTTCCAGTAGTAATTGAACGATTGGAGACAACTCGCTTCCATTCAATGTATCATATGATACATTATGATATCATATGGTACAGTATGATAAATTAAATTAACTTTAGTTTCAATTTTACATTTCTAGTCCAATAATAATAATAGTACATTACTTAACAAGGAAAAATGAGTTTTCATTATGAAAGTTATTTTGAGTTAGTTGAGTACGATATTTCTCCTAACAATAAAATAAAATATCGTTGGTATCACGAGCTGAATGGCGATACCAACATATTTTATTTCCGAGTGACTCAAATAATGCAACGAGATGCAACATATTCGAAACAATCAGTCAGCACAATACATTGCATACAGAACTAGTCAACCTAAAGTTGATAATTATATACCTAAATCAAACCAAGGTTTATCAAAAAAAAAATTGTTCGAACATAAAAACTGTGACTTCAGATGAATAATAATAGCAATGTTAAAATAAACGAAAAAAGAAGACCCTTGCTCGGTTCAAATTTATCATAAAAATACGTCGCAGCCTTCTTGCGCATACAAATGTTACCCCTAACTACAATTACCGGAGCGTCGAGATAAAAGCTCGCTGTTTGACCCGTCATTAACCACGTCGTAAACGTGGAAACGGCCGGTAGCTGGCGAAAAAGCGGCGATTCGTCATCAGGCTCGCGCGAGCGCGTTACTTACATCTGTTGCATCTTGTTTGCATGGGAGGGATGCGACCCCTATGCGAGCGTGCGAGCGCACTCGATGATTATAACGTGTCCGGGAAACTAAAGCAAAAGACCAGACATGGCTTTCGCAGAGCATCCGGAGGGGGGAAGGTGGGCCGGCGGTTGCAGCTTACCAATTGAACGCATGCTCGTGTCAGAGCTTCAGTGGAGCGCGCGACTCCGTACTGAAAGCACAGCCTATTGCTCAGTAGCCGGTCCCCGATTTGCCGCCTCGCGGCTGGCTGTCCGAATCGTCTTCGCTTCTCCCGGTATCTCGGCCAAATCACTCGCCAAGTGGAAATCTGCTTCGGAGGAACAGCACCATGATTTGGCTTCTGGCTCCTGAATTTCCAAATTCCTAGTTTCCGAAATTCCCGCTCTCGGGCGCGTGTGTTCCTTAGGTGCGTGACAACAAGTGAGTGTTTTGGAGTGAGTACCTAGTGTGGATTAAATTCAGGGTAATCATTGGTCGGATGGTACAAGGTTTGGGATTAGGATGAAGGGATCTGCTGGGAAATTTCGTTTCAACCATCGAATCACATAGTTTCTGGAGAGAAGATCAATGTTACCTGCAAGATTCATGAGACCTATTTTGGAAGCTTAGGTCAGGTCAATGATTACTTAACGATGTCCGGATCTAGGGGATAATGATTCATGACAATTTAAAGACCATGGTGAGGAAAACCACACGGTGGTTGAAATTCGATGGTACCTGCATTAAGATACCAGCTTTCTTTGCTCGGATTTGAACGCTTACTCAGTTCGATACCAATGATAGGCTGTCCATCCAGAAACCAGTTTGGATGATAACAATTAATTTTCTTAATGGAAGATCCAGCGGTCGATTGAGTCTGAAGCAGTTTTATTAAAGATTTTACACGAAGAAAATCAGTTTTAAGGGCGAAAATATGTTTCATCTACTATAATAGAGATCGAAGTTTCTCCAGATGATAAGACCCATTAGACGTTTGCTGATCTCGTTACAAACTGTAGACCCAGTATTACAAACGCATATTAATCGGATCCTTTATGGAAAGTTGACGGGTCCTTGCAAGGGAAATTACTTGTGACTTCCAAACGGTTTAATCGATCACTGAGATTTAATGGGTTTTCTGTAGGAAGACCAGATCTGCAGCTTAAAACTTATAGCTGCCCAGTTCGATACAAATCACTGCAGATACATAAGGATTCTGTCACGGGAATCGAGCAGAGCTTCGATAACAAGTTACTCCATTAGAAATTAGATGAAAGATATTCTTCGGATATCCGGGTTCCGGGCTCGCCTATGCGAAATGTTCCCGTCGGGAATGCTTTTTCGCTGTTAGGATAGTTATCTTATTTACGCAGACAACGATTCCCGGCGTCGAAGATCGATCGCCGAAGCAGCGGCTGGAAAGAACGAGCTGATTCATTTTGCATACCGAAGCGGCGAACAGCTTTTTTGGCGGACGATTCAATGGTCGAATCATGCCACAAGTAGGTGCAAGGATAAAGCGCACGGAGGATGCGTTGGGAACGCTTCGAATTGAATTTTGAGAACTAAAGAGACTCGCGGGGAAACGAGGCTGGGTCAAACATTCAGTGGAATATGCAGTTCAGGCTTCTCGTTTGGTTGGCTTCTGGTATAGAAGCTGTAGATGGTTTCGTTTTTTAAGGCGGATCAGGCTTCTGTTGGCCACGATATTAATAATTACGGAATAAATCGCTTGTGTGGATTCGATGCAAACCATGCGCAGTTTTAAAGTCAATTCGTGAGAGAGGCAACTGTCTTGGAGACTGGGAAAGGTGAGACTGGATGTAGCACTCACGGACGATAGTATAAGTAAATTATAGAGAAAAAATGTATATCATTTTATACAAATTATATAAATTTAGTTATTTGTATAATATATTATAAAATATATTTACAAAATACTGAATTATTACAAAAATATTTGTCGATAACAAAAAGAATTTTTCATCAAAAATGAGTTCTTTTTTTACAATTTTTAATATTTTTATATTAGTAATTTGAATTTTGTCGTTACATTTGTTCATCACCATTAGGAATCGAACTCAAGTCCCGCACATTTCTAATCAAATACTTTACCTTCAATCCACTGTCCTCCATGTGTTTCTAAGTCAAAATGTCTTTCTTCAATTACACTCTGATATATTTATATTAAATTTTATACAGTTTTTATTAATGAATATCAAAAATAATTTTTATATAATTAAAAATAAATATGTAATTTCTATATTATTTTATATTTTTGTTCGCGAGGGGTGGATTGGACTGTTTGAATTTCATTATTAAAGTGATTATACGCAATGCTTCCTGGACAAATATTATTATTCGAAATTGCATTATTAACTTTCAAACGACCAAAGAGATCTGGTGGACCTGAGCAAACAATAGGAATAATAATAAGAATACGTAATACACGAGACAACTTTACGATACATATTGTATCTAGTTCAACTTGCAATAGAGATTATACGTACAGTATTCTATAAATTTCAATTGTAAACTATGATGCACGGCGTGACAGTTGAGATAGATACGGACGATTTGAATTTAAAATCGAGCAGTTTTGTGGAAGAAAAAAGATTGAGACAATTACGGCTGATTCTTCATTTCACGTGACAGGTTCAATGACGTGCGACGTTACTTTTTCACAGCGCTGGAATTGCTGTTGCGACGTAGAAGAATAACAGTTTAGCATGTTGATCTGTATTGTTTTAAGTAATATTGACAGAAACGTTATTTCACTTAATCTGTCAATCATTATTTGTATAATTCGCGACGATTGAATGATAATACACTCGTGACAATATAGTCACATTTCATAATATTTTTACAATAATGTTGCCATTCTCCAATACTTTTGCCAGTCTCTACAACACGGTTATCTGTCCATCCAATGAAAAACGTGCGCTCATTTATTTTGTCGGTAAATACAAAATGAAAAATGATTTACGAAACTTGGTCGTGTAAAATCAGATTGCTCGATCGTTGGTCGTTAAAAGGATTATAATAAAGTTAGAATTAAAAGGGATATTTTTATATTCAAGTCTCGCTTTTTCAACGCGCGCGACAGTTTTCCTCGACAATGATGGACTTTTTCTTTTTTTTCGTTCTTGCATGCATAAACTGCAAGGCGTGTGCATGATGTATATTCCGTACATGAAAGCAGCGTCTTTGTCCGTAATGAAGCCTTTTTTCATTCCACGAAATGACGAACGTGCTTTTCATCGGACGATAATTCGGTCAAAAATGATGAATCCCGCTGAGAGATATTTCATTTTCGAGTTTTGAGATTTGATATCTCAACAAAGAACAACGAATTTTCAGTTTTCCGAATCTGACGTCCCGAATTTCGAGCTTGAAATCCCGTAATGGAATACACGAAGAAAACGTTCTATAAATAATTATTATAATTAAATCAAAAAGTACTATAATTTATAGTAATTTCGACTTACCATAGTAGGTTTGAAATAATTTAGTGTTTTTTTGAACTAGGGAGCGGACAAAAATGGAACTATTCGTATCCACTCTCGAGCTGCTTTGCCTCCCTAGGGACGAAAAGTTCCACTTTCGTCCTGCTCCCGCATTGTTAAAAGTATCGTACCGGCCTCGGGCGTAGTGGCGCCCTCCGCAGTAATGTACTATTTCCCAGACGTGATTTTAATATTTGTATGATAGAAATTTGTGTTTCTCAAGTAAAATCGATTAGAATAAGTAACAGAATTTGTCAAGAAAACGAAATTTTTTTATTCTAATGGCGTGTTCCGCCAAAATTACCAAATAGCATAGGAGTTTTTAATATAACGTGTTTTTCTGTGCATTTTCTTTCGGGAAAATTCGCACAATCCCTGTATTTTCGTCGCAAAGTATCGTCGTGATTCTCTGGACACTTGTAGCGTGTTCGCAGTGAAACGCCGCGTAACTGGTCACATTTTCATACGAAATTATCCGTTTTCATCTTACATCATCCACCATAGTTGTTTTTCGCGTCAGCAGCCGCGCAAAATAGCCGCAACATTATCAAACGCGTTGAAAAGTAGTCGGCGATAAAAAAATTTATCGCAGTTTCATCGCGCAGTCGAGCCTGTTTTAGCAATTCATTTCATATGTATCCACAAGCTCGATAATGACCAGACGTGGAATGAAAAGTTACTTTTTCAATGAATCAAAAACAAATGGCGCGAATCGTCGAAAACGTTGGAAAAATTACGAGTCTGGATATTCGGGTCAACTTTGTGAATCTTATATTAAGCGAATAAGGATGAATTTCGAAGCGGAAGCGTAGAAAAGAGGGCCGATAAATATTTCAGGCATTCTCATACTGGTTGCAATAAAAAAATTTTTTTTTCATCCGCCGTTTCATTATTCGGAGTGTAATGAATTAAGAACGCCGCCAGTGGGAAGGTATTCGCGAGCGAAAAGCGACTTCGCGGATTTGCTGTTTACTTTTGCCCCCACCCCTCCACCCCCGCGGAACCAATACTTGGGCGCGATTGCTCGTTAATATTTAAATACACGGAGAGAAAAATCCTAGTATAATTTACTAGACTGACACGTAAAGCTGAGACAAGTCGAAAAAATAGCATATATTGACAGCTTTTTTGTATTGTATGCAATATTGTGTAGAAG
>JABFOV010005132.1:0-12591 GCA_022817685.1 Aradophagus sp. ZL-2020
TACACATTTTTAAGTAACATTGATATATTTTTCATATAAATAAAACAAAATAGGACATGTATTGTACATGAAAATACTAACAAAATTTGTCATGCTAATCAAACGAATTCTTTTTTCTCGGTGCTGTTGACATATCAAACAAAATAACCTCATTCTTCTTCTTAAGTAAAAGTAAACTGTATTTAAAAATACTCGTTATTTTAAGTTATTTTTCCCTTGAATATTGCATTAATATACGAACAAAGAGTCACAATCAAGGAAAAAAAAAGAACGAAAAACTTAGACGCAATAAATATTTCATTGGAACGACTCACGAACCGTTTCTGTTCGTTTTTATTTCTACTACTTATGTTTATATGTAGTGTAAATGAAAATAAGCGCTTCATATATTTCCGCGACAATGTCAACTTAAATGAAAGTCTCAAAGGCGAGCAATAAACGAAATGAAAATGTGCAAACTTTTCCCTCGACTACTTGAAAATAATAAAGACAAATTTTTCTGATGAATAATATTTTTCTCATAGAACAAATGAGCATCGTGCGAATTGAAAAAAAAATTACTTCATTATTACGTTATATTTTGTAAAATAAAACTCAATTTTTACTCACTAAAACATACGAATAATTTTATGCTCCTTTGTTTTGATTCTTTAACGTTTCGCTAATTTTGTGCGATTAATATCCATGAATAAATAAATGTTCAACTTTTTTTCTTACACAGTATTTACGTTGAGAATTGCTCGTAATTACCATAAATAAGCGGAAATTAAAACGACAGCTGACGATAAAATAAATATCACTGAATGTTTTCTAATATAATATGTATAATTAAATATAATTGGTTAAATTGTACCATAAAGAATGTTTAATTCATTCCTACGACAGCGAATTTCCACGAGGCCTTTTGTTTTTTTTTTTTTTTTTTTTTCTGAATATCAACAATAAGTGAATATTACTTATTCACCACCGAAATTCGCAATTGTAACGAAGTCATTACTAAAAATTTACGATTATTGTAATCGCAGACGTAGTTGCGGCCACCATAAATTTGATTTGAGGTCAGCGTGCGCGATATTTTATGATTGCAGTAATCATATTTATAGTCGCTGCAACTACAAACTTGTAATAATCGGACTACGAGTTTTAACAGTGTCCCAATGGCGTTTGCGTTATCGAAAAAGATTTCTGTTAAGAGGAAAGCTCGAAATCAATTTCAGAGTAATCGATGTCCGGTACATTAAAAAAAATTCAAATGATGTATTTACTAGTAAAAGAATGATACATAAATATAAATAAATCATAGGATCATAATTTTATGATGCAAGAAGTTTAGTAGCATAGAACATTTAAAAACAGAATGCTAAATTCTTTTATTTACTGTTTGCGTATAAAATGTAATTATTTTGATTTGAATTATGTAGAAGTTTAGTTAGTTTCGAAAGAATTTTGTAAACTTCTTGCATACTTGATAAGCGCTAAGGATTGGCAAAAACATAAATTTAAACATCGAACGTTGTAATTATACTTGCGCGCAAACAAGGATACTCGTTCCTTACACTCACGGGATTATCCCGTAAGTCGTGAGAAACGAACGCCACGGATTAGTCAAGCATTGTTTCCATGAATGTTCACGAATTTTCGACTCATATTCGAGAAATAAAAGATTATAAAGCAACGGTCTTAGACTGTAAACGCAACAGTCGCAAAACTGATAGCGTTAATGTTTAGCATAAATTAACCAATCTCAAAAATATATTCGAAAGATAAATCAATTTCTTGTAAAAGTTTAACTGTTATGCCTACATTATATATTGTTATTGACAGTTCCTTATTTTCAGTGTACTTTTAAGTGAACTTATGAAAATGCGTTAATATTTTTTCATAGGTTTTTCAGTATTTAGAATATAATGTGAAAAACGAACTGCAGAAATGACAATCCTGAGAACTACTGAGCTATAAAATCAAACTATTTATCAGAAATAAATATTTATAGTAACTAAAAAGTAACTTGAATTTGAACATAAGACTGTCACACCAACAGTCTGAATTGTGTCGACACTTTCCAGATTTCCTTATACTTCATAAGTAATTTATACAATTGGAAACACAATGAAAAAAATTGAACTGAAGTAATAATAATTCTAATCTGTAAAAGCTGCAGTTCCAAATCAAAATACTTGCTAAAATTACTCACTTTCCCATTTTCACAATATCTCAAAATTAACTTGTACAAAGATGCGTGACAATGTTTGCAAACCTTACTGAATTCAAAAAATAATGAAAAATGTGGATTGTAGTAATAACAGTCTTAACCTGCAAGCACAACAGATCCAAATCAAGTTATTTATTAATAATTGAGACACACTGCCATTTATTTTGAAAATGAGTTAATTTGCAATCTAAGATTGTCATATCAACAGCCTATACTGTTCTGTTAACCTCTCCTTATGCTCACTATATCTCAAAATGAACTGTTAAAAAAAAAAAAAATCGCAAGTCTTTCTGAGCTTAAGATACAATGAAAAAAGTGCACTGTAGTAATAACAGTCTTAATCTGTAAGCGCGAGAGACCCACATTGAGTTATTAATTGAAAATCGCTCCTCGTGGCCATTCATTGCAAAAATAACTTGATTTGCAGTCCAAGATTGTCACGTCAGCAGTTCATGCTGTTGCGGTTGAAGTTTCTTTTTCTCACTGCATGGCAAGTGGCTAATAATGCAGCACTCGTAATTTTACGATTATGACTAAGGCCGAATTGGAGGATTCACCCTGTATAAGGAGGTCAACCGTCTAGTCGAGCGGATCGATGGTTGCAGAACCATATTATATAGTCTGCCGGTCGGTGCATTCATTTCCGGTTGGCGGCAGGCGGATAAAGACCGTAGAAACAGTCGACGATACGCGTCGCGGTCTTAACGGACGGCCGGGATGCGCGATCGTCAATAATGGAATACAGGCCATTGGGCCGAAGCAGTCTGGCCGATACATAAACAGTCACGCGACACGCACGCATGTGTGTGTGTGTGTGTGTGTGTGTGTGTGTGTGTGTGTGTGTGTGACGGTGAATGTGTGCGCGCCCGGCAATACACACTCATGCACAAACACAAATGCATACCGTCACAGCGACGAACAAAATCGATCGTACCAAGGGCGTGTACGTAGAATACTCTGTTTATGCAATATGCCAATCCCCATCACATCCAAAGTGGCGTCGTTCCATCGGAGACGCGACTTATAATCGGGAATGTGTCTTTTGGATAAGCCCGCGGTCCGTTTCGAATTTTAACGTTTCACCAAAGAATAGGGAAGTCAACTGAGAGTGATTGTCTTGGTAGCACTTATTCGAAATCAAGGACTGTGGTGCGTAGAAGAACCGTTGATGGTACTTCTGTATTCTAATCGTGGTACCCTATTAGTATACATCACATGCACGCTCCAGAAGAAATCTACGCTGTCTTGAAATTTGGTTAAAGATTATGCCATCTGAAAATTTTGGTTGCACTTTAACAAGAATTTTAAGAAAAGATAGTATAGTCTATAACCAAAGTTTGAGAAAAACAACGCTGAAAAAACTAATATCTTTAAGGTGTCTACACTAACAGTGCATCATTACAAGACTTTTTACAGAAAATACATCTTATCGACGGCTCGGTAAAAAAAACCCCATCTTCAAACTGGCAACAAAGAACCGCCATTCTCAAATTGGCAACCTGAATCGATAAAAACGACTCAGGCCGACCCGTACCACCCGAATCGATCATAAACAACCTGAATTGAACCAAATCGACCAAAATCGGCTTGAATTGACTGTAAACTTTAAATTTGGTCGATTCCGGTCGTGTCTGGTTGATTGGAATTCTCATTACCAATTTGAGAATCACGGTTTTTCATTGCCACTTTGAGAACGGGGGTTTTTCTTCCGAGCCATCGATATACAAGTTTAAACGTCTTCAAATCAGACACTGGTTTTCACAGTGGAGTGTCTCGAAAGTGTCTTATACAAAACTATGCAGACACTTTTGTTTCTTTCCAAATAGTATCTTTGAAAATTTGTTTTTGAATGATAGGGAAATGTCTGATGAATATAATGTGGACAGCCGTGAAGTAAATCATTAGAATGTTTATCCCGCGCGAAAAAGTTACAAGTCTGGATCACAAGCGCGAGCCAGTCTCTTGCCAGATATATGCCATGTCGTTGCCAGACAAAATAATCTGGCAACAGTATGACATCTGTCTGGCAAAAGGCTGGCTCGCGCTTGTGATCCAGACATGATACCAGACTGATGCCAAACTTATGCCAAACTAATGCCAAAGTTGTTTTTCCACTCAGGATGATACATTATTAGCGATTCTCGTTAACGATTCTCATAAAAAATTAATACATGGCCGATCTAAGAAAACGTATTAGTAATATATTAGTAATATAGTAATATATTCACTATAGTGAATACCAAAATATTTTAGATGACATTATATAGTAAACATCTATGAAATATGAATATTATACAATTTCGGAATTTTCGTGATACTTTTCGGTCTTATCACATGAATATCACATCTACGGCTCCATTCAAGAAAGTCATAAGGTTAACACTCAAAACAGTTAAGCTTAATCTAGTCAAATGAACTTTTATTTGTCTAAATCAAAGTTATATCACATGATTTTTATGATTTTGTTTCTTTCAAATAGTTAAAAAGTTGTTTCACTTGAACTCCAAAGTAAATAAACATACTTTATATCAAAATATTATAGAAATATACGAAATATTGATACATTATTTTAATATTCAATGTTTTAATTTCCTTCAAACATTTCATGATCATATTATTACTTGGTAATGGAAGTAGACTTTGTTTCATTATTTAGTAATCATAATGATAAATGATTGACGAAAAATTTAGTATAATATACGATACAATTTCCTGCCTGTAGAAGAGAGTTGTTTTACCCTTAAAAATTGCCACTGTGTAAAAATATTTATAAACCGCATATAAATAAATTATTGTAAAAAAATTTTGTTCGCCAAACAAGCAATACCTACTCTGATCTAAATTGAAAAAAAAATCAATACATAAAAAATATTATTTATCACTACGAAATTCACGTATCTTTTTATATTTTGATTTTAAGGCACGTTCAGAATAATAAATAAATAAATACTTTTATCTCTCAATCATACTATATCCACTTCAAAATATCCAATTTGTTCAAAAATAATACGTTTATGTCGTACACACGGGAACGATTAAAGTAACCAAATGTTGCGCACATTTAAGCAAAGCTATAGCTTTGCTTGCGTTTAAATATTACTATTAACACACTATTTAATGACGACATTAATTAAATTTAAAAGATCAAAGAGAATCATTCATATCGTTATTTTAAAAACCAAATACACTTGAAAAACAAAAATAATGTTACGTGTTTTAATGAGATTACATAATTTCATAATAAATAAAACGAAATTTAATTTAAATTTTATTTGAATGATTCGTTAAAAAGATATGACTTTTAGAAATCCTTTCTAGTTTTATATTTCAAAGAGGCACGATTTAAATTTCAGTAGTTCAAAATCAAAATATGCCAGTCATTAATGTTATAATAATCCCAAATAATCCCAAAGTATAAAATTTATATGACCGATAATTGTTGCCTCTATAATTTACCTCGGTCTGTGATTGGTCGTTGCGTTTGACAGTCCGATTATTTTACTTTTATTTGAATTTGTTCGAAGAAAATAACGTTATTTGACTTGTTGGATTTTAAAATGAAAATTTAAACGATACGTACGTAAATCTATTACTATTGATACCACAAATTTGGATTATAAAGCATTAAAATTATTCAAAGTTCACAAAAAGGTTAATTAAAAATAATTCACATTTTCAAACTAAATTTGTTTACTTTTTTGTGAATGCATATATGTAACTTAATATGTTAAAATTATTGATTTTATAAGTTTGTAAAAATAGCACGCGCTTAGTCTATTGAGGTTAAAAAAAATATTGACGTCATAAAATGAAATTGTTTATTTATAGATGAATTCACATTTGAATCAACGAATTATTTATCAACGAATTCGAACTTAGACAAATTTTAAATAAAATTCGTTATTAGACAGAGTATAGTATAGACAAAGTATACTTTGTCTACAATTTTCGAAAAAACTACGAAAAATAGCATAGAATCTTCTAAATAATTATATTTCACTTAATTTTACATTTTTTTGTAACTCTGGTAGAAAAATTGTACAAAAAAATGGAAAACAAAATTGTACTCTGCACATTTTTTTTCTAAATTCGAATTCGTTGATAAAAAACATTTGAAACTTTTGTGTTATTCATTTCGGTAAAATCAATCAGAGGAAAATTCCATTCTTCAATTCAAAACATTTTACTGTACTTAGTTAAAAAAAAAAAAAAAAACTAAAATAAAGCAATGCAAATTTTGAACACATTATAATTTTTGGTGATGGTATAACGAAAATTTTCTACTTGATAAGATATATATTTTATAAAGGTAATTTAAAATTGTCAGCAAAAGTTAATAACATGTGAATAACTTTGGCTGGCGTATTTAAATTTCGTACTACTGAAATTCGGATTGTAACGTAATAGGTATTTATAGTTGGAAATTGTGTTAGAAATTTTTAGAACACTAAACAGAAGTATGACTTTTCAGGATGTAAAATAATACATGCATGTGTGATACATTAAAATGTAAGTTGTACCTAAGTATATAAATATACACAATTCTATACTAAATACTAAATACTATATGCTAAATACTAAATGGATATCATACGTTTCAATATAATTTTCTAGTAGTGCTATCATTATATTTGAATCTATATTTGAACACGTGAAACGTATACAGTAAACTCTTTTTAGAAAAAAAATGTTCACTCTGAAGTCTATAATTTTGATAGTAAACTAAAAAAGGACTCACAAAATATGAACACAAATAATAATAACATGTTTTGTTTTAAAAGTAATCTGCTCTATCTTTGTTTATTTGTCGTATTTGTAAATTACGTGTCCTTTCTTAATTTGCCATCAAAATTTTCATTTCTAGCGCCAAAATTGTTTTAAGGTGTACTTAATCACAAATTATACTTTACAAAATCATATTTTTTTTAATGTAAGAAAGAACCACATTACCCCCTCTTGTTTGTTTTAGAGAAAACAACAATGAAAATGTAAAACATAATGTAATTTGTATAATAAATCGTGTGAATGTCATAGGCACTGTTACCAGAAACAAGAATAAAATACTGTAACTCCAGTTAATAACATGAAGTTGGGCAGTTACGTTACAAATGTAAAGTGTACTCGAAAACAACAACCTTTGGAATTTCTGTACATAAAAAAAAAAATCATATATAATGAAATAGCGATTTATACCCAGAGAAGCCAAGAGTACCAATTATACGAAACTTTCTGTAAAAATGACAAATAAGTCGCAGCTGCGAGCTATATCGTAAAACTTGCAAGATATATCGTAAAACCTGCGATAAATTAATTTTACATTTATGTGTTGTGTGAACTCAGTTTTTCGGTATATACAGTAAAAAATTCGGTGAGGAATGTACTACTCAATAGTGTTTACATATTTATCGATTTAGTGATCAAATACGGTTCAAGTGTAAATATTATAGATGCGCATACAGAGAAGTAGTTGTTTTATCAACAACAATTTCGTCAACTAAACAAAGTATTATTATGTAGCCAAGAAAATCTGTTTTGTTGAAATAATACACTAACTTGTGTTGTTAGATTTGTTTGAATGAAACATGGGTTTTGTTGAATTATCAAAAGATTGGTACCACGAGGCAGACTGCGCATGCGCTTCACCGTATAATGAATAATAGTATATTATTGCTGAGGGCGACACTGCGTCCGAGGCATGTACGCTATTTTAAAATTGGAACTAACCGCTCCTCGGATTTACTATCCGAGGAGCGGTTAGTTAGTAGAGGACGAGGGCGTAGCCCAAGAGCATCTTTACCGCCCTAGGACGGTAAGTTCCACTAAGTTTACCGTTCGCTACCAAAGTGCGTAAAAAGATTTAGTTTATTTCACAAAAAGATAAGACAAAAGTATTTCGTCAATTGAACACGAAAATAAGGTGAATCAAATGACATTTCGTTTGTTTTAACAAATATGTTTCAACAACATTTATATATTTAAATCAACACATTCATTTCTGTGCGTGTATAAGGTGATTGTTCAGGCCAAGTGTTTTTTTAATAGTACGGTCATATTCAAATCATTTTTCAAATAAACATTATTCAGCCATTTTCCCACTTTGACAGAATTTTGCTTCGTGTTTGATTACCAATGCTTCTTTTTATTCGAATGTACAAACTGCCAATAGTTTTAATGTGGACAAAAATGCCTTGGCAGTTTCAAGGTTCAAAAGTAACTATAAAATTGCGATGTAAGCTGATTAAATCATTCTCCCATTATCAGTTACGGATCTAAGATTTCGAAAACAAAAACATAATACATGTAAATACATAAATTGAACAAAGATAACTAGGGGGTCATGACCCTCTAGTTGTCCTTGTTTATATTTTGCATTTATATTTTTTGGCATTCTTACTATTCAAATTTCTGAATCTACGAATATCCATTATCAAATATTGGCTGGATTACCTTTTCAAGTTTTTATTACTATATATCATTAGATTTTGTAGTTCAAAAAGACACTAGCTCTTGGAAATCCAAGTTGAAAAATAACCTAAATAGTGGTATAGCACGCCATTATTTAACATCTGCAATATAAGCAACTAATGGCTAGCATGCGGTGTAAACATTGTAAACTCTCAACCACTAAATTCGATCATTCAACTTTATTTTGCGCAACACGTAAAACGCAAACTATAGTTTTATATACCAGCTAATAAACTTAACTTGTTTTTGTAAAAACATTCACAAGTAAAAACATTCGCAAATTACAACTAATTTTGCTTCTTGTAATTTGGAATTTCCAATTGTTGTTCGCAATCATCTGATTTGTACAAAAAATCAAATAATTGCAAAAACGATTGCAATGATCTAATTTGTTCGTATACTTGTTGTAGACACCTAGTTATTCCAAACCTGTCATTAATTTTCATTCGTTTGCTGACTCGTGTTTTTGATAAAAAATTGTTTTTTAAACAATTTAATGCGAAAAAACCTAAAAATCATTTGTCTTTTCGGTACGTATTTACAAAAATCATCACTCATAATACTTCATTTCATCATCTTATTTACAACCTCTCATTGGAGACCAATTATATCTCAATATACCAACGGCGCCATTCAAAGTTTTATTTTATTCCCGATATCGGAAGTAGTTCCATTTCAAGCATTATAGGGCTGTATAATTTAAGTCTTATCTAAAGTACCGTTCATGGTGTTAAAGAAAACGACATGACCAGAGTTATGGAATATTTTGTTCGCTCGAATCGACGGTGAACGATTGTTTTTTCCACTGGACTTTGCCGTTAAGGTGAATTAGTCGATAATCTTATCTCCACACTTGGCCATAATTTCACTATGATTCTAATTATGATACTTTTATCGCGAAATCAAATCGCAGTCTATAGCGCCTTGCGACGTGTTTTACTGGAAAGTAATTTGCTTGATCCTTTCTCGGACTTGAAATATTCAGAAAAAAAAAAAAAAAAAAAAAAAACTATTACTTTATCGCCGGGAAGAGTCTCGCTAAACTGCCCATCTTATATATCAATTTCTAATACTTCCAAGTTCCGATGCATGTCGTGTTTCTTTTATGTAATCCCGAATGCGTCGTTGAAATTTCTAAAGTGTCTATCGATCGTTTTACGTCGGTTTTTCGGTATTGGGAATGAAACTACAAATAATATTTAGTGATAAAGAAAGCATCAAAATAACCCAAGTGGTAATTGAAATAAATGATTAACAATTTTTCATATCTTTATTATACATATTAGTTGATTTAGGTGATTTTCATTTGCACCAATTTAAAAGCATCATCTGCGCGAAAAAATATCTTTTACGACTCATCTTTCAGATGTTATTTTTGCTAATAATACATAGTTCAATAAAGTTCAATATTTCAAATTTCTTATTAACGGGTCAATCAGCTCAATAAGTATGTTTACCGTTTCAAGTCGAAGTGTTTCTGTTTACTTTAGTTCCACGTTCACTATTCAATTGCGTAGCTCTTCGATACTGTCCGACCAAAATTATTTAGAGTTTTATACGAAGGGACCTTTAGACATTTTTTTATCAACGAATTCGAACCTATAAGTTTTGAATGAAATACGTTGTCACTTTATTAGCTGAAAAACTTTGACGAATAGCATAAAAATATTCTGAATTATGTTCTATTCAATTGTACTTTCATTTTTGTAATTTTTGTACGGAAATTGTACAAACAAATGGAAAACAAATGTATATATTTTACATTTTCTTTCAAGTTTTAATTTGTTGACAAAAAAAAAATCATTTGGAACATCAGTCACATTAAAGTTTGCTCGGTTTCCTAGAAACAGTTTTTGCTCATCAAATAAAAAATGAAAGAAAAAATATTAAAAAAAGAGCCTTAGTTCCGAGGTCTGGGAATGAATTTCCCCAACGAAATTCTATTTAAACAGTCTCATTGGACGAGGCCGATTATATTTCTCCGCCTCTTTCCGTTGATTACTCGTCAATGCTATATACAAATTGCGAAATTTATAATCGCACGAGCAATTCCATTTAGCTGGGACTTAAATGAAAGTACGGTACGATCTTGGCTAAGGCAGCGGCATCTAATCAGATGCCAACGTTAATGCACAATACGTGTCCTACAAAATTCCGACCCGATTACATTAACAATGTAGCGAAATGCAGATACCGGCGACACGAGTCACGGCAGAACTAATAACTGAATGTAACGTAATTCGATCTTGCCCCCTTACATAAATTTACCCCCGCAGCAATCGATCCCTCCATTATATCATATTCAATTACATAATGTCGCGCTGCCATTTAAAACGTTAAATACGGCTTCCTTTCCACGAGCGAGCTCGACTAAGAAATGCATTTTAAATGAGCCTGGCTATTTACCTAGCTACGTGTTAACAATACAAACGAAAGAACCCACACCGAAGGCTGCTCGAATGGATGACAGTTCATCTTGCTTCAAAGTTCAATTTCGGATTTCAAACATCTTCCATTCTTAACTAGAAATCCAGTTAACGCGCTACGTACAATTGTTGCCTAGAATTTTAAAAGGTATCTCCACATGTGCATGAAATTTGCCGTAATTCGGGAAAAATGTAAAAGCTGATTATGAAAAAATGCGAGGGTATACGCATCAATGCATAAACATAAATCGTTTTAAATAAACAGTGGTGAATTCGTTCATAAATTGTTCGTGTATTCTCATTTCCATTTTTCTGCTTCATGTTTTTTTGTAAATTAACTGTTTGCAATATTTATCATACCGACTCCGTTTTTACCTTTTAAAACGTCTACCATTCACTCACAAAAATTTTCAACTTTGTTCAAGAATCACTAAGTTTTGCGATTTTCCTCGATTAAAACCTAACTGTCAAGACATTTTTCTTAACTTGTTTTCTTGATTTAACCACTTAATATCTTAAATCAAGAAACTTTTCTTGATTCAAGAACACTTATTCTTGGCAAAACATCAAGATACATTTTGTCTTGAACCAAAAAATTTTTTCTTCGCTCAATGCATCCATTTTGTAAGTGCTTCTACCAACCTTCGTGAACAAAAAGCACTGAAAGCAAGCGGTAAAATGAATGGCATTCTTTAACTATGTTATACTGTTTGTTTTGTGCAAGCTCCTACACTGAACAAAATGTTGTTGAAAACCACTTGTTTTAAGTCCAACGTGGAATTGGATAAAATTAAACGTATTATTTGCTTTATTCAAGTTCACAAACTATTGTTCCATGCAATTAAATCAAGCGTATTACGTTGAGAATCTACGGAAGTTTGGTTTAAGTTACCGAATTTTGTCTCAGTCTAGAAATTAAACAGATCATGAGTCATATTGTTGAGTATTTCAAGTTGAAATATGTGCTACACTTAGTTACAAGTGTCAGTTTTATACATAGCAGTCGAATAACAATCTACCAACATTGATACTTCGTAACATTAGTTTGAATCCGACAACATCTGTGTGTAAACGTAACACTTTGAAAAAGAAAACCTTTAGACAAGCTTTACTGTCAGTTCAACGCAGGATTTTTTTTATACAGACATTTTTGTATTTTCAGGTTCTTCATGTTAGCGGCGTAATATCTACATCATTTCCTGCGCATCCTGGCACATGACGCATCAGCTCCATTGTTTCCCAGGCTTTTCTCCCGTTTCCTTATTTTTCTTTCCTTTTTAATTAAAAAACGAGGTTCCTGGGTTTTTATTTGAAAAGAACTTAATATCCTCTTGAAAGTGAATTTTCCGTTCGGTTTTCGCAATATTCCTATCAGAAGATAATTTCTAAATAGTAATTCAAGCTTGGTTAATGCGAAGAAGCAATTGTTCGATACAGTGGAGCGTCCACGTTGTACCTCGGGGGTGGTTCGCCGGAGGGCACGAAAGG
>JABFOV010005133.1:0-12590 GCA_022817685.1 Aradophagus sp. ZL-2020
ACGCAGCGTCGGGTTCGCTTCAATTGTCTCTTATGTGCGAGACACGACCACAGAACTGCATACTGCACTGCTACTGTTTAGACGCAGACGACTACGAACGCGAACACACACACGCACGCGCACACACACACGCGCGCACACACACACACACACACACACACACACACACACACACACACACGACATATGACACACACACATTGATCAGATCTTCTGATATATATAGATCTTCTGAATTCAAATCCGATGAGGGGACGTTCTGCAGAGATCTTCTCAAATTTGGGAAAATCGTCTCTATCGTTTTCTGTTGCATCAGAAGAATCGACAACCGTCTTTATTACGGGCTTTGATTTTTTATTTTATCACGCATTTGAGCTCAGATTGGAATCCTATTTCATATTAAATCGTGCCTAAGTAACCCGAATTTAATCATTTCAAGGACTGATGTAGAAAACTGAGGAAATTCTAATTTATTCACATGGTCATAATTTCTGCTTAAATTATCGTATCAGCCTGACATTTATGATTCAGATAATCAAAAAACAACGAATTTTTCGATTATTGTATAGAAGATATGTTATTTTACTTTCCAGTTAGTTTATTTTATAGTTTAAGTAACAAAAAAAAAAAAAAACCAGAAAAACGCCATTTTTACCAACATTATCGCATTTGTGGCACGGGTTGCGCCTTATAAAACATCAAACAAAGGTCCATAGAGCTTCTTTTACATCATAAGAAAACTTTTGCGGGTACATAGAACAAATTTTTTCTTCGGACACTACAATATAAATAGTAGAGCGGTGGGTATTTCAGGATACTTAAGCTAATTAATAAATATTGTTTAAATGTTGCACTGTTAAGCTCCAATTAATATTACAAATCAATCTTAAGTTAGTTTTTCACGAAATTTCGCAATTTCCGTAAATACAAAATCAATTTTTTTAGTTATAAACTACAATCGTAGAAAAAGGGTGAATGACCCGTAATACCCGATATGTCGAGTATTGCGGACCACCTATATTTCAACACGGGATTTCTCTGGTAAATAATTGAAAATACATTCTTTTCAATCAAAAAATGCGCATAAAGATCAAAGCACGACTACATGACTTTGACTTTGAATATTTATTTCTATGACTACTGCATACACTGAAAAGACTCAACAATTGTAAGCACAGATGTAAGTTACAATCCATACGTACCAACTAAAGTGATCGAGTCAAAGATTGAAGAAAAATTCATTACATTTGGGAGTAACTCTTCGCGACATTTGAGAACTCACTGCATTTGCAAAGGTGGCATTCGAAAAACTTCAATGCACTGTTTACTTGTTTTTATAGGAACATTCTCAACGAACATTAACTTTCGAACTAACATTAAACATCTTATAAATTTATTGAAACTTCTTAACATTAAAATTCCTTTCAAAATCTTCCAAAACGTTTAAAATATTAATTAAACTATTAAATATTAAATATTAATGAATCGGTTAAAATATTAATTAAACTATTTGTTAAACAAGTTTCAATAACTTTTTAAATCTTTGGTAAACGTTTTAAAACGTTGAAGAAACTTTCAGTGAGGTTCGAGTACTTAATCAACGCAAAAAATACATAATATCTGCTTACTTTGTACCTAGTTCAAACGTGACTCGTTGAATGTGAAAATTTACTTTTTACAAAAATAAATTCTTGTCTTAATTAAAAGTAACACAAATCCGCCTGCAAGCAATTCGAAAAACACACGCAATAGTAAATTACGGGAATAATTAACTGTTACGCAGAGTTCTAGGGCTGCGGCCCGCGACGTTCGCTTAGGCCGAGGTATTCAAATTTATAGTCATTTATTCTTACACGGACGATTACCCGGGATACACGAGTAATTTAAATGAGCGTTTTATGAAGCGATGCCGTCACATGAAAAAAATTACGCTTAATGAATATACCCGCCTTGCCATTTTGTTGATGACAAAATGTTATTGTTATAATTGCAATTTAAAAAAAATTTATTACAACGAAGGATATATTAATGATAAGTAGTATCGTTGTTTAGCAGAAAGATCCCGAGTTCGAGTAAAAATACTATGGCGATTGCTTTGTGCAACGCCGAAGTCATAAATGCTTTACTATTATGTCCATTAAAGATAAAAAGCAAAGTTTTATGAGGACCTATTTTATGTACAATGTCGTTATTTTTACTCATCGCCGTTAAATTACTTTCTCCAATTATTCGTGACATTTCGTAAAACCGCGACGTATTTTATTAGTTTATGCAAATCATAATCAAAGTACCAACTACAAAAGAAAAGAATTTCATACTATTCTAATATTTTACCCTTGTGAAAAGTAACTCGAAGTTGCATTACTTTGACACCAAACGAAAAGCAGCTCTCGCCTCCTCGATTAACCTTCGCGTGACCTTTATCAGCGCCATCTGCGCTTCGTCTCAAGCGGCGCGCCATTTTGAAGCACCGTCGTCAAATTCAAGTGTATGCCAAGGGAAAAATTACATAAACTGCCTTTTACGCTACACGACGAGAACTCAAAAAATGTGACCCGGTGATTCACTGCATCGTTGTCTATCTCATCATCGCTATCTTCTTCAGACTTTTGTTTACGGACTTACACCTCGACAAATTGTTGCCCCGAGCGCTGCAAGCCGATAGTACTTTCTTTCGACACTCCTTCATGGAAAGTGTAATAATCCTACGCAAAACTAAAGATGGCACATTGTCGCGCGTCTCTCGTCGTATTTGCATTTTAAAGACCTATTAATATGATGGTAGGAAGATATCAGTTATGTTGTATGTAACATCGTACCTAATTTGGTTGACTTCAAAATTGTTAGTTTGTTACATTGAAAAGGTTTGATCGTGTCGAATTCATACAATTTCTTACAAGGTCTTACAATTTCAAGCCAGGTCTAATTAAATGAATGAATTTTAGTTTGAAATAATAGTTCATTTAAAATGCAATTTAAATTGATATAGTTTTTAGCCTATGTATATTTAGCCTATGTATGTATATATAGAGGTAGGTCGAATAATAAAATAAATGTTGGAATGAATCTCAGGCACGGCGTATAATCTGACCTTTCGGCATCGTGAATAAACGCGAGCGTCATCTCATTTTAAGACTAGCAAAGAGAGGTCCGTTCATTAAATGATGCTTTGATGCATGCTTCGTACGCTCAAAATTACGAGAGAATATCCCTAAGCACGCGGCGCGATAAATATCGCTCGTTACGTAAGACGATTCCAATGATAATTAAAGACCCCATTTGGGCCAGTGAAAGCGTACGCATAAAGGAAGATCGAATTGCATTGTGTTGCCACTATATTGCCGGCAAACTAAGATTAATCGCCTTTTATTATTCGCCTTTTATTATATTGATTAATTGCAATTAATCGACATTTTTCTTCGATTGGCAATGATCGTTCAAGTTTATCTCCCATCAAGGAACATAGCTAAAATTAGATGCAAGCTTGTTAGAATATGTAGTTGTTTATGACAAATAAAAAGAAAACTATTGAATTAATTAGTAACTTCAATGCCCCGGTAATTCATAATTTTTGCTTGCTTTATTGTAGTAGTTATACCTTTCTCTATATCGAATGACTATGCTTTTACATCACAAAATTTATAAAATATTTATAAAACTTATCCATACAGCGCCAAACATTCTTGTGTTTTAGGTTGTATGAACTCACTTTCTCTGTGTTGTGCCAGCCAATCAATATGCTTAGAAAGAAGAGTTTTTAATTAATTTTTAAACGAATTAACCAGTAGAAAATGTGTGAGAATATTTACCCTAACAGTTGTATTTTGTAAAATATCATATGCGACACTTCCTATGAAAAAAAGTAAAATTAAAGATAAATTGTAAAAAGTATGAAAACAATGGTTTTTTCAATGTGGCAGCTTCATTTATCGACGAAAATACGTTTTTTGAATTTTATTAAATTGTTAATCGAAATCGCTATAAATATCTTAATAATACACACACACATACAATTTTTTTTGCATTTATCAGTGTTAGAAAAAAAACTATAGAATTTCTGGTACAAACTAAACTAAAACTACGAAATTTCTTGTTAGATTAAAAAACCCAAAAATTACTAACAAATCTCTTTAGAATGCATGCTTAAGATTTAATTAAAGTTCGACTATAAGGGAAATAAACTAATTTCGACTACAAGGGAAATAAACTATATGTTTTCTAATTATTCTTAGTAAGTACAATATATGTTTAAATTATCAGATTTTATATACATAATTCTCAAAATGTAAATGTCAGCTTCAGGCTTCCATTACTCAATACCATTATGTACGAAAAGTTTTAAAATCAGATATCCTAAAGGAACACTAATGCACATTTGATGTTGATTGAATATTTTAAGCTCATATATTTATTGATTATTAGATGTACAACTTTGCTTCCGCGGTTTTTCTCTAAAATATTAAGCTGTATTCTAAAAAAGTTATTGTATACCTATGATTCGAAGTATTGTCCGTCGCTTTCCACTACTTTTCTCCATCTTTCTGGCAATTTTCGGATCCCGTCTCGAAAAAATGATGCATCTTTTGTGGCGATTCACAAACCGATCGAATTTTTGACTTCTTCGTAAGAATGGAAATGCCGATCAGCCAGACCGTCTGCCATCGATCGAAACAAATAGTAATCGGAAGGAGCACTGTCTGGAGAGTATGGCAGATGGGGTAAGACCTTCTATTTCAGCGTTTTTACGTATGTCTGAACGGGTTTTGCAATATGTGGACGTGCATTGTCATGCTGGAGGATAACTTTGTCTTGTCTGTCTTGGTACTGTGGCCGTTTCTCCTTCGATTATCGGCTTAAACGCATCAGTTGCGTTCGATATCGATCTCCTGTGATAGTTTCACTCGCTTTTAATAACTCACAATTAATCACACCGAGCTGATCCCACCAAATACAGAGCATAACTTTTGCACCATGTATATTCGGCATGTCCGGGCATTCCCCATAATTTTCTACGCTTAGGATTATCCTAGTGAACCCATTTCTCGTTACCGGTCACAATTCGATGCAGAAGTCCTTTCCGATTATGCCTTTGAAGCAACTATTCAAAAGCAAAAAAAACGTCGTTCTATATCTCTCGGCTTCAACTCATAAGGGACCCAACTCCTTTGTTTCTGAATCATTCCGATGCCTTTGAGACGTTTCGAAATAGCTTGCTGGGTAACTCCCAATGATTTTGCTAGCTCTTGTTGCGTTTGGCACGAGTCTTCATCAAGTAATACTTCGAGTTCTGAATCCTCAAAAATTTTCAATCACCGTTTTTAAAACGTCGAAACCGCTCTTGACATGTTCTTTTAACAGGAGTTGCGTCACCGTAGGTATTTGAGACCATTCGATGAGTCTCAGCCGCAGTCTTCTTTAAATGAAAACAAAAAATCAAGACTTCCCGCAAATGACGAGTATTTGGCATACAATTTGACATCTTCAATTGAGAATAAAGTTATGATGCAAACAAAATTCCACTATTGTGATATTGCGGCTATGTTTACCAATGTGCAAGTTTACTGTGTGAAATAGTCGATCTACTTATATCAATTCATAGATGGTGCTACAGCCATCTATAAACGAACCGTGGAAGCAAAGTTGTACACCTAATAGATATTTCAACAATACACGAATGTCCGCTGCATTTGCATATTAAAATATCCAGTTGACATCAAATTGCAACATTGATTTAACAATGATTCAATATCTTCAAATAATTTATACAAATTAAATGTTGAATAAATGTTGAATCAATATTGCAATTTAATATTTAATTGACTTCAATGCCGTCAATGTTATATCGATATGAATAAAGTTGACATTCGTATATTAATAATATATCGAATCAATAAATCTGCGATTCGCTTAAGTATTTTATCAGTATCGAACTTGCTTTGATGTTCCCTTAAGAGGGGATTGCATCCTTGAGCTTTCATAAAATCGACTTTTGTTGTTTTGCATTTTTCGGATCCTTGTAGTCTTTAGAATGCTGTCGTAGGACGATTATTTGGTATGGAACATCGTTGTAGAGATAAATCAACAAATGCGATGTCGCATCAAAGCAGGTAGAAAGGCCGTTTTGCCGATTTGTAAACGTGGTATGTTGTATGTGTTGGAATAGTATGCTGGAATTGTATGTTGTATGTGCTGGAAAAATATACAGAAATTTTCCAGAATATCCTGTTCGCGCAGTTACACGCTCAACCTGCGTGGAAAAAGTACTGCCAGCTGGCCTGGCAATAATCTATCCAGGCAAAAGTCTGGATCATGTATGCCGTACTAACGCCAGACTTTTGAAATCTGGCACTAGCATGGCATTGACCTGGCATGCGTCTGGCTTGCGATTACGATCCACACTTTTGCCGGACCAACTGGCGACTACTTTTTCCGCGCGGGAAGCTCAAGCGTGACAAATATCCAAATTATTTGAGGTCCAGATGAAAGTCCCCATTACCATGCTCCAAATGTGGATGAAGTTGACGCATTAATACTAATGAGCAACATAAAACGGAAGATCACCCAAAGGCTCCTCCATCTTAGCTTTTAAGAACGGAATTTGGTCGGTTTGGTCGGGCGTATTGTCACAACTTCCAAACCGACAGAACATTAGAAAAGCAATGCAGCGTGGACGGCTAAGATTGATGTCAAACAATCCCAGAAACATAGACGAACTGCAATCCATACTCAAAAATTTCCGAATCACTCTCGCGACTGAAAGTTTTGTTCTTTACGATTCTTATGAAGATGAAGACCATAATGATTCCGACGTAGGCAGACTTATTAAATTCACAGCGAAAGAGAATCTGAGACGGTTATATTGGAGTCACACGTGGTATGTAAATGGGACATTTAAAGTCGTCCCAACTATATTTTTCAACTATTTACAATTCTTGGGTCCTTTACTCAAGTTCTTAACGACCGCAAACATCAATAGATTTTTTAAAGGCGATCCGCGCTTGGAGCTGTTACATTGAAAATATTTAGTTCTTCTACAAAAAAAAATATATTTCTAATTTTAAAAGTTACATTAATAATATGTGAAATACGCGAAATGTTTACGTTACTTACAATACCGAAAAAATACATGAGAATCGTTTATTTTTAAAGACTCAAGATTGCGGTCTCCCTTAAGGTAGTTCCTGTTATAAACATATGTGTCATATACCATCTGAACTCTAAAGAAACACGTGTACCAATTTGATTTAATGTTTTCAGTGAATCAAGAATTCTTTAATTCGTTACTTTATCAGTATGTGAATGACCACTTCATCAACACCGATTGAATTTAATGACATTAACGTTAATTCGATATCGAATTGCAATATAAAATCAACGTACACTGAGAGAAAAATTTCGGTAATTTTTGTGAAAAAAGGCGCGTAAAACTATAATTTTTTATGTAAATTGAGGATTTACCGCATCATTCTTATAAATTACAATCTAAGATTGTAGAAATTTTTGAGGATGAAAAAATTGATAAAAATTCAAATGACGCCATTCACATGTACCGTTTTTGTGTTATTTTTACAGCCACCCATCCAGTTAGCGATCCATTCCTGAGTTGTTTAACTTGGTATACTCGTTACGTCCTCACCTCCATCGTTGTAACACATATATACTGTGCCATGTGTATAAACGGCTCCTTTTCATTTTACTCAAGCTCACCTGCAAGTCATTCAACAAAACTACAATCTGAGATAACAGAATGTCAAAGACATTCAAGCATATGGGCAATCTTCCTAAACCTTTAACCTACACGTCTCTTCATATTTTTAACATAAAAAATGATCACATTAATTCTTTTTTAGCTGCACAAATTGATTTTGCATTAAAAAAAGTATAATCTATTACATTTACAATGAATTTGATTGATTTATTTAAAATATCTGAGTTATTTTATGAGTTAAAGTGCGTACCTGTCAACTTTTTGGGATGTCACTTTGTATTAAGTTACGAAAATAGAGTAAATATTTCACAGAAGGCAGCAAGAAACGTGATTCTTTAACTGAGAAAATTTCTTTCGTACTTTTTATTATACTGTTTTGAATTAAATATTTATGTGCGATTCGAAATGTCATGTGTCCAAGCTGTTGAATCTTGTCAACAACTGCGACTGTCACGACCGTAACCTAGGTATAAAGATTACGTTTACCTTAATTGATCGAACCAAAGGCACTGTTGGAATAACACACAGAAAGTAGAAGTAATAAACTATTTTCTTGTCTTTTAATTAAGTTTTATAATTCAGTATTAACAATTTTATTCGTGTGTTAATAAATATTTTAAATTGTAAGCATATTTTTATGAAAAATATATAACTTCACGACCGTAACCTCTGTTACAACTGTTATGACATTTACAATCCAAAGCAAATTATAAATAAATAAGTTATAAAATTAATTTTTACACAATTTGCAATAAATAAAATCGAGAAATAATTACATATGGCATAGGATTATTTGAATAATAAACACTTTCAGGCACATTTTACAAATAAAGTGAAAAGTAGCAAGAAAAGACTACGAATAAAGAGAACGAATCAATCATGGAAGATCAAGAATCGGAGAAAAGTAAAAAGCTCAAAAAAAAAGAAAAAATGCGGGAAAGAGGAAAAAAAGAAGCTGAAAAGCGGGAAGAAAGAAATGAGCAGAAACGAATACAGAGAACGCAAAATTCCTAAGCAGTGGTTTTCTGTGACAATGATTTTATTATTATAATAAAATTTTTAATACTTTTTTTGTCGATAATAGGAGAATACCTGCTCTCAAATGTGGTGAATATAATTCATAAAACAATTCGTCAGAACTGCTCACTGAAGTTGAACCTAGCCATGAGATTAAAATGCTGGACATGACAAAGAAAAATAATACAAATGAACTGAAGAAACAGCCTTTTGATGAATTAAAAATGCATGCAAGAAGAAAATGAATCTCTGCAAGAGTCAAAAAATAGAGACAAAATCTGAGAAACCATCCAGTAAAAATATCAAATATACAAAAATAAGGAAAAAATCAGATCAGCTGTGCGAAGATCAGACAGCAGACAAAAGTCCAATGAAATGACTAATCATGAAAAGGCAAGAATACGAGAAATGAATCGGGAGCGAAAACAAAAGAGCGATTAAAGAAGTCTCTGGAAACGAAACAGATAAACCAAAATTGAGAAAAATTGAACAGACACTACGGAAAAGAGTACAAAGGTTGGAAAATCAGTTAAAGCAAGCAAGAAAAATTACAAGAGAATGAATAACACGTTACAGAAGGCTGGAACACAAGTTCGTGAAAACCCAAGAAACAGATAATTTCAAGAAAATGTGAGCATAATGAAACAAGGAAACAAGGTAATCGAAGACAATTTGTTATGCAAAGAAGTTTTGATGGCCCAACTGAAAGAAAAAAAAGATAAGATGAGAGATGAAAAAACCAAATTTCTGTTTTCACAATGTCTGTCTGGAAAAATACAAAGTGAAGAAAAGACTTTCATCAATTGTTAGTGGATACATGCAGAAAAAAATGCGCTGAATAACGACTTGATTTTCTGTCGAAATACAAAAGAGAAAAGAAAATTACATACAGCGATGCAGAAAATTGTGGCAGAATTTTTGGAAAAGGATGAAAATTCTGCTAATGCACCGGGAGCAAAAGATACAATCTGCAAAAACGGAAAAACCAAAAGAAAAAGATTTTTGTTGGATTCTATACCAAATTTGTACCAGAAGTATAAGTCGGGATCAGTTATCAAAGTTTCTTTATCAACATTTTATAAACTGAAACCTTTCTGGATTATGAAACGCACTCTGTCTTCTCGTGACACATGCTTGTACAAGCTTCATGCGAATTTTGATCTAATAGTACAGAGACTTTCGCAGTTAAAAATTATTCCAACAAATTCCAGGAATTTCGTTTCGTCAATGATTTGTCCGTCTGAAAATGAAGACTTTTTCCACCGAACATTTGAAAAATGTAAAAATGTAAAGTTGATTATTTTAGAAAATTCAAAATCTTCGTTTCACCATCAGTGGCAGACAGTAACTGAAAGTAGAATTGGTGCTAAGGATCAGACGTACAACGTCAAGATCACTAAGAAAAATCGAATTAATTGCACTGTATCTGATATTGTAAAAGAATTTAACGCGCAATTATCCTATTATATATATTATATATAATATATAAATTCCTAATTACCTCAAACACAAACACGATACTACTCATCAGTGCCAACAGCTTGAAATGATCCGAAAAAACGTAAGGATGAATGAAGTCATGATTGTCATTGATTTTTCGGAGAATTATTCTTGCAAATATACGAATGAAATTCACAGCGTTCACTTTTAAGCTTCTAAAAAACAAATTTCTTTACATACTGGAGCATTTTTCTACAAAACATCGGAAAATAATGAAGTTCAATGTCAATCCTTTTGCAGTGTCTCTGAAAATCTTCGTCATGATGCTGTAGGAATATGGGCTCACATGGATGCAGTTTTCAAATATATTCAAACTGTTGTACCGAACTTAAATTATATCTATTTTCAGAGTCATGGACCGAGTTCACAGTACAAAAACAAAACGAATTTCTTTTTGTTTAATTCTAAATGCAAGGAAATGAAACTCAAAAATGCATCGTGGAATTTTACTACACCTGGTCATGGAAAGAGTTTCGCCGGTTTTCACTGGAGGCACGGTGACAGGAATTTGAGACAGATTTGTAACTTATGGCAATGACGTAATTTCTGCTACAGAAATTTTTCGCATTGTAGTACAGCAATCAAAAATAAAGATGTTCTTAATTCAGACAGCTAGCATGAAAGATGTTGACGTGCAGGTTCCTGAAAAACTTGAAGTGATCCCTCAGACGAAGAGTATTTACCAAATAATATGGAGCGAAACCGAAGTTAAAAAATTATATTTGAACTCTCTGTCTTGTTTTGAGTGCATGTTGACTCCTCCATGCACGCATTTTCCCTTGAAACAATCAACATATACTTTTAATAACAAAGAAAACGTGACCAATGATTCTGAAGATCAGGTGAAAACAAACTTAAGTAAACAGGGAGGAAGAGGGAAGGGAAGAGGAAGAGGCAGAGGAAGAGGAAGAGGGAGAGGCTAGGAAAAAAGTACCTATAATGATGATACAGACAAACAAATAAAAAATTTGAGAAAAAATGTCAGAGACAGATGGAAAACGAGAGGGAAGGGAAGAGGAAGAATTAGTTGCATATAGGGTAGAGAAGAATAACAAAAAGTCATAAAAGTTAAACTTCGTGACTTTTCCACTTATTATTATTATAAATATTGAAAATGAAAGCTGTCTTACGTGTTCATAGAAAATTAATTACTTTTCAATCATTAAATTTACATTAAATTGTTAAAATAAAATAATTTGGAGTTGAAAAGTACAAAAATCATAAAAATATAATTTCATGAAGCGGACAAGGATTTTATAAGTGTCCTGTGTTTTTTCTAAGTGACTTACATAATAACTATCAATAATTTATATGAAAAACTTATATGCCCATACTTAAAACAGATTATACTTTAAAATTCAAAAATTAAAGGTTCTGGAGAATTGCCCATATGCTGTAAAATATGTAAATATAAATTTATATTTCTAAATTTTACAACCATTGATTGTAATTTTATTCACTGCTGCTTACCGTTAATAAAATAGAAGATACTATTCAATAACATTTTTACATTCAATACACTGCAAAAACAGGTATCTTCTTGGTGTTTTCGTGGAAGACACTAAGACATTAAAAAGTATCTTAAAAAATTTAGTGTCTTATTTTCACTGGTGTTTTGATAAAAAGTGTCTTCGCTGAAGACACCATTGATGTCTTATGAAAATTTAAAACATTGTAAAGTGTTTTAGATTTTAAGACAGAAAAATGAGTTACCAAAAGCGTCTTCGGTGAAGACGTTTTATATGATGTAAAACGTTTGTGCCCAAAGACACAAAAACTAGCTGAAACACTTCGTAACCAGATGACACTAAATACCCGTGTGGAAAAACAAGTCTGGTATTAGTTTGGCATAAGTTTGACATCAGTCTGGTATCAAGTCTGGATGAAAAACGCAAGCCAGCCTTTTGCCAGACATAAGCCGTACTGTTGCCAGATTATTTTGTCTGGCAACGACATGGTATATATCTGGCAAGAGGCTGGCTCGCGCTTGTGATCCAGACTTGTAACTTTTTTGCGCGGGTAGTAAAACGATTGTAAATGTCTTGAACTACTCATACTGAATATGAGAGTGTCTAACAATTAAAATTAAATCAACACACAAATATTAATAAAAATAATATAAAAAATAATTTGAAATAATGATAGATTTTATGTTATTACTTTAGTAAAATTAAGCTCGACAAAGATAAGGCTTTCACCGAGAAACGACTAATTATTATTTACGTGTAATAATTTCTTTGTAATCATTTTTCATGTAACTTCATACTAATTAATTTAATTTCTAAACATTTCTATTAGACAATATAATTTTACAACAAATAAATATAGGTTTATGAGATTTAACAAGCAAACAAAAATTACAATT
>JABFOV010005134.1:0-12590 GCA_022817685.1 Aradophagus sp. ZL-2020
ACTTGCAACAGTTTGCCTTTGTTTGGCCGTCGCGTCGACGTTCCGCGAGTCATCCGAGACCTCGGCCGGGAATTAGGCGCTCGCGTTCTATTGATTGCCGTCATCAACAGGTACGCCGAGCGACATAGCGCCCGGATTCTTGACCACAAGTCGGGCGCCCCCTACCATTCCCACCCCCTTTCCCCTCTTCTTAGACGCTCTTCTTCCGCGCCTTTTTTGCGCTCGATGAATTATTCAGATCAAGTCGCGGGACAATCGCAAATTGAACGCGAAACCGCCGAAACTCCTGGTACTTAAGGAGTCAAATCGAGTTGAGCTGAGTTCAGTTAACGGCGAGTTCGGTCGGATGTTGAGTGGTACCTTCGCGCGGGCGTTTTTCGAGCTTTCGGGTCGGATTGTGCGATCGGTCACGTGTTTAGACTTTTTCTCGACTTGGACATTTCGTTTCCGACGTTTCGTTTTTGAGTTGTAAGTCAATTAGCTTGGGACAAGTTGTAATTTAGTTGTAAGGTGTTTTGAAAAATCATTTTCACGGGAATTTTATTTGGCGGTGGATTGAGTATAGTAAAAGTTACTACTTAAATGGTAAAGTAAATATTTGAATAACAAAACTGGTAGAATCTTACGAATTCAATAGTAACATTTGTTATTGGTTTGTATAAGTTTCAAAACATTAAATTAACACAGAGAAAGATGTTATGATAAAGTGATAAAACTGATATCGTACATCATTCAAATAGTAGACTTTCCCATTGAATTAATAATTTTTACTATTAAGTTCTTGCAGTAAAGAAATTTGCATTGAGAAAAAAGTTATTAAAGCACAAACAAAAACATATTAATATAAAGTATTAAAATTTACGAACAAGTATAAAGAAATAAGGGCGCACAAATCGAAAAGTCAAAATAAAAAAAAAACTTTAGCAAAACACATTATAATTTGACGGAGGAAAACGTCTCGAAATACACGGAAAAAACCTTTTGAAGCTTACACAAAATATTCTATAAAGCTTACAGGATATTTTATATTTATTATTCGTCGTTTTTCTCAGAAAATAATATTCTTATAAGGATTTTACTTTTTTATTACAAATTTCTTTGAATGATTTACCACGTGATTATAATCAAGGAAAAAGCAGACTTTTTGCAAATGAAGTAGCATCGATACAAAGGAAACGATGACATATAATTGTTTTTTTTTTCAAAGAGTTATATATAAGATAATTATAATTATCAAGAAAGCAGTGATTATCAAAAATTGTGTGCCACGTATGTGATTTTTTTCATACTTACATAATATAAAAGAAACGAGGTTGAAAACAAAGTTGGATTGTTTAATCTGAACAAGGAATTTTGTTAGTAAAATTGATGCACATATAATAATTTATATGAAGTATACAATATTTTACTGAAAATGTTCATAATTAATTAGATAAAGTGTAACAAAAACAATATCATATTCAAAATATAACGTACAATGTTGAAAGAATAAGAACGTCTTCTTATTCAACATTAAAACATCTTTTTTTTCAAAATTGTCTAACCGATGATTTGTTGTCGACATGAGAAACTAGCACATTCATCATTTTTGTTCATTTCATTTTGTCGTCCGTGAATCCACATTGCATCTTGCGGTTTTTTTTTCTTTTCATTAAGATCTCTCATCTGTGATTATTTTTCGATTAGATTTAATATTGTATGATGAAATGTATAAAACAAATTTAGAATCAAATTATTAAGTATTTAAAAAAATGAATGATTTTGAGTGCAATGAAAAACCGATCTTGCAAAAGTTATAAAATTACGAAATATATTTTTACGATGCAAATTTCGAAAATATATAGCTTAACGTTCATAAATATTATGTGCATTTGCTGCATTTGTTGCATATTTCTATTTCACATTGATCCTTTTAAACATTTTTTTTCAATAAAAAGAAATCCCTATTGAATTTAGTAACTTTTTATGTATAAAATTTAATAAAAAATCAAGAAATTAATGCTTGGCAAACTTTTCAAATCACACAGAGAATGCCCGAAAAAGTTTCTTTTAAATTTACTTCGCAAAAATCTTTTTATCTTTCGAACAAAGGAATTCAGCGATATAATGCATTAACATATTTATTCAATGGGATTTCAATTATTATGCATTTATGCAATAATGTATAAATGCATGTTAATTGCATCATAATTCTCAATTTTTTTTTCATTTAGAATTCGTGTCAGTGAACCAGAAAAGCACATTTCATTTATCCCACGTTTAGTTAACTGTACTTAATTGATTAAAAAAGATTAAATAATGAAAATTGTCGAGAGTACGAACGAAATACTATTGAGATTTGGAGGGCTGTTAAAGATAATCACTCTAAATAAAAAGAATTTATGTGAAAAAAATTATTAGAAGAGAAGAAACAGTCAAATAAATAAATTTAAAATATAAATTGCATCTCATTATTTATTTCTTTGATGAATTAAAATTAATAAAATATTAAAAAAGTACGAACAAATTTTATAATAATGAACTACCGTACGGAATCTTTTCAGTACAAGTCGATAAAAAAAAAGATTCTAATTATTTCAGTCCTTTTTCGATAATTAGATTAAAATACTAAAATGTTTATTATTAAGTGCAAATTTGGTAACAAGTTTTCAAACTGTAAATTTAGATTGTGTTTTTTGATACTGTTCTTTATAATTAAATCAGAGACACCATTATTATAACATACGTTAGGTAACATACGTTTTATCGATTAGGCGAGATAAATGCTTTGGGAATTCGCCTCCGGTATACAAGGAAATGATATTAGAACGAAATGACATATTTTTATAAATTTATCACACAGGCGAATGATTTAAAGTTTCAATTACGAGTCTTCCCTGCATAATCTCGTTGCTCGTTAGACAATTCTATCAGATAAGAATGCATTAAGTTGACGTTACAAATATTTGTCTTAACTCTCTCGGGCAAAAATATCTTTTCAGATATAATTTGAAAATACATAAAAAATATGTTTTGTGTGCATAAAATTTATTTTCGGCAATAAAACCAATATTTTATATTTATATGTATTTGTATTATATATCTATAAAATCTTTAAAATATAAAATAAAATAGATTATTTTTATGAAAAAAATTTTATAAAAGTTACAGTGATTACTGACATTTCAATAATGTCAGATTTATTTTTGTTTCCTTAGAGTATCGTCCAGTGATGTATTCCTATTTGAACAGCGACTTTCGTCGAACGTAATTCGTTACAGAGATCAATTGCTAATGTTGAATCAACATTAACAAAAATGTTGGATTGATGGTTTCTACATAACTTTCATTTCAATGCTGATTGGATTTGAGATTTTTTCCTTGTATATAACCATAATGTTGATACCACATTTATCATAATGTTCTTTCTTATATTTTTTACAAATTCCTTGCAGCAAAAAACGTCATTTTTCTGGCCCCAAAACCAGGACAAACGTTAACGTTCAAACCTCTATTTGTATGACGCAAAAGTCGCTTTGCGTCACAACAAATGACTATCGCCCCTAATTTCTCGGTCGAAAAGTTGACGCATTCATTGCACGAATGAAAAAAATATCACGCGATGAAGGTGGAAAGCTGATTTGGAAGTTTAAATCATCACCACACGTGAAAAAATCTTTTAAAGAAAATGCAAATTCCTTTTCCGCAAATTTTTCTCTCGCAAAAACAGTATGTTGCTATGACATAATCGGTATTAGACTAGCGTAAGTAAATCAAGGATTTGCATAAATTTAGATAACTCTATTATAACTCCAGTAGAATTACCATGGTTCTTATCAGGTTCACATTACCAACGCCTTATTAATGATCTACTAAATCAGGCACGTGTCAGATCTCTATAGGGCATTAACTTTCATTACTGTGAAATGGTTGCCACATCAGGACCGTGTATTACGGGCCACTATAAAGCCGAATCAGGGCATTGTATCACGTAATGTGTCAAAATCCTATAAGGTACTTTCTCTCTAAATTTATTTTCTCTCTAAAAATTATCATGAAATAATAATTCATATAAAGACCATAAATTTACACTGCACTACATTTCTTACTTGTACACAGTAAAATTACTTGCTTGTAAACAATTTATTTAATGGAATCGATTACAATGATTCCTGGCCGGGCCTACCATGTTGACGGAGCCCTTTAAGGGATTGGATAATACGATAATTGCACGAGGGAATATTGCACAGATGCAACGGTCCGATTACAATTACACGACGTAGCCGTTCAATTCGTTTAATTGGATCTGATATAATTTTGATGCCGGATTACATGCGATCTTACGGCCTCTCTCGGCTCGAAAGTTATGCGCGCCGAGGTAAGGACTACGTCGCGTAACGCCTAGATTAACTCGTTGGCTCGCATTATGACATCGAGAACGTTATCTCCGTCAATCCTCAATCCGAAAGTTCGCGTCGGCTTCGTCAAAATGCAAGTACCTTAATTCCCCTCGAAAATCGCTTATTAAGTTCGTCGGCTTATCATTTCCGAGCTTTTGTTTCGAGAATTGAGTTCCGCGACTGTTTTTATATACGTATACATACATATATATTTTTACGACGAATTATTGACTTTGTGCGATAAACTTTTTAATTAAGGCAATATCCAGTCGATTTGCCGAAACAGGTGTCGCGAGAAATTTATCGAAACTGTGGTAATGTGTCGAAGTTTTGAATTACGTTTAGTTGAGAGTATTATTACTTTTTTTTCTTCCGCCTTCTCCCTGATTTCGTTCCAACTTTGATTTTATCATTTGAGAATTCGCATTGTGTATTATACTTGAAAAATGTTTTTGAGAAAATAATTATTTTGATAGATTTTAAATCAATATCCTTTTATTCAAAAACATAAGGTCAGGAAATTTAGTTTAATCGAAAGTTTATAAAGTGATAATATTAACAATTTAGCATTCATGATGGTAATTACGACTCAAGTAGTCTGAAACTGTTAACTTCTATAAGCTTATAAGTTGTTCTGATCCAAAAGTAACCACAGTAACATATTTGTATAAGAAAAATTTTAGTTGCATGGAACAATATGTTATTCATTTCAACAATAGTTCATTCAAACTGTGAAAAACATTTACGTTAATAAAAAGTTTCTTGATATTTGGTTCAGTGTGAAGTACATTTTAATATAAATATTCGTTTTAATACCATCAAAAAAAATTAATGTATTTTTAATTTAATATATATTAATGTAGGAATGTTTTAGATTGTGAAAATTGTTTAAAAATGTTTACCAAATTCCTTTTATTTGCTAAAGCATTCTTTACCGAGTATGCATTACTGTACTGAAACGTAGAAGTAATTATATACTAATTTTTTTTTTCCATTCAGAGTGCACTTTAACTGCATTTTGCTTTCAACTTTCCAAAAATGGTATTGAAAACTCGTTCGAACACAATTTTGCTGCTTGATATTAAAGGATCAAAAATAAGTGAAAACTAATGAGCGTTAATACAATTTTCGTGACATTATCGGTCTCAAAATATGAGAGGGTACCTCAGTTTACAATATTATGGATTAAGTAAAGGAGTAATTTCGAAAGCAAATATTTATGTAAAAGAATTTTACCTTAAAATCTCTTTCATCGCTTTTCTCTTTGCATAAAAAGCTTTATATTATGAAAGTATATTAAAAGCAAGTAGTTTTTCAATTTCCTCTTCTCTTAAATTAATGTGTTTCTGAACTTCTCACATATCGAATGTTAAATTAATAACCTAAGATTTCAGAAGCAGGAAACTTATCATTGAAATTATTCCACCAAAGACTGTGATTAAATATCAAAATTAATGTCAGAAGCTAATATCGATCGTTGCATTTATATTGTAATTAACCACTAATTCAACGTAAGTGAAACTTTAACGAAACATTAAAGAGACAAATGTTGCAATTTATCAACATAAGACAAGACTCGAAGAACTCTAAAAGTGTAATCTTGTTCTTTTTCCCTCATACTCCTTTTTCTTGGATTAGCTATTCAATCGTTTACGTCAAATGCAATTTCTTTCTGCAAACGAAATAACAGGAAGTTTGCAAATAAAGCACCCTGACTTGCTCGTGTTTATTTTCTATACAAGTTTGATTGATTAGTCTGTCTCTATTTTCTTTCTCCTTTTCTCTTTTCATTTCATTTTCCTTCCGTATTTTCTTTTCGTCTTCCATTATCTTAAAAATTTCGAAGAATTTGATTGATAATTCAATTGTTTCGCGAAAATTATCTCCGGAGTAGGAATTGGAATTTAATTTTGATCGAACGGAACGTGTCCTTTTCAGTCGATTACGTGCTCCTTCTGTAAATTCTGACTTTTACACTCGCCAGCCTGGCGATTCGTTAGTGTTTGTGTTTGTGAAAAGTTTACGCGTAAAATGCGGTAAAACGAATAAAAATAAAAGAAAATAAATAGGTATAAATTTTGTTCGAACGTTAAACAAGCTACAAAACGAGTAGAACTTGTCTGTAGGAATTACTTATAAAATAACTTCGCGAGAACTATGTGAAAGTTAGCTTTTATTCGCGAAACTTTACTTCTTTAAGATTTTTTCCCTTTTTTAAATCATCTTGTCAGTGTTTCATTTATTCATTGTGCAAGATCATTTTTAATAATTGTAAGTGTAATACGACTGTAAATCTCAACACTTAGGTTATCAATTTGCATACATTTTTATATTTTAATTTCATTAATGCACAATACCTTTCAACTACTTGAAACAAAAATTCTTAAACGTTGAAGAGCAATTAAAATTTCCGAAAAAATACTTCGATCTGCTTTCAGAATTGTTTTCTACATAATATCTTGTAAAGGAATGTTGATATATCGTTTGCGAATTTCACTATTGTCGGAATTTCTCATCCCAAAAATGTGCTTTAATAAAAACATTTCCTCATATTAAAACTCTTTTATGACATTCCAGATTTGCTAATTCCAAAACTTTTTCATTCGAATTCTTTAAATTTTTTAAATTACTTAAAACTTTGTAATGTCTAATTACTCCAAATGTATGTGTAATGATGTTTTACATTAAGTAATAACCTAATTATTCTAAATAATTAATTAATCACGTTGAACAAATATTTGACCTAAATAACTCTCAACAATTAGACTATTCTGATCTGACAGATCCACAGTATTAAAACATTATTCTTGATACAATATTTTAATTTTTGACTAAAAATATATAATTCTGAATCAAAATACACTGTAAAAAAATAATGTAAAATTATATTACATATCACGTAAAATTAAAGTAAAAGTGTAAAAACTAACCAACGAAACTGCTTCCTTTTCAAAAGCAACGACTTCATTGGTTAGCTTTTACACTTTTACTTTAATTTTACATGATATCTAGTGTAATTTTACATTCTTTTTTACAGTGTATGAATATTCTGCTTCATAATGTAAACCTTTCAGCCAACAAAATTGATAATTGTTAACTAAATGAAAATTGAAAATAAAAATATTTTTGTTTTTAAAAAGAGTAACGCGAAAATACAAAAGAAAAAGACAAACGAAGACAGTAATTGATCGTCATTTAAATAAAATATTCGACAATCAAAAAATGATAACAAAAATGGATTTACCGAAATAAACAATATTTGCCGTCGATATGTTGTGGCGAAAAACATTTGTTGGGAAAACGGAATCGAATCAAACGTGTTGAAGAAAGTACACACGGGGGATCGAAATTGGTTGGTAACGATAATGTTATTGAAGATCGTGTTGCAACAACGGTTTTATATAAAAAAAAATGGTGTTCAGTTCTGTCAAACAAAGTGTAACAGATACGCGAGCGTGAAATTGTTTCATTATTGGTTGCGCGTGTGAACAAGATACGTCTATATAATGACGTTTATGATTTCAACGCTGCTAGAACAACGGAAAAAATGTCATGAATCAGTTATATTTCTTATATTTTCTTACTAAATCCTAAATTCGATCAGATTGCTATTTTAACTGTTTAAGGAAACAAATGATAAATTTGTATACTTTGTTTTATAAAAAATGTAAATTATTATTTATATAAAATTTATTCCACGTTTAATAAAACAATTTTTATCTTTTAATAATTAAGATGTTTAACAATTTTGGTTTATGTTTTAACTAATAGAGTAAAAAAAAAAAAAAAAACAAGCACTAAATCATTGCGTACATTTTAGTAGATCCGACTTTTCAACGAAGTAATAACTTTTATAAGAAATAAGATTTCATTGCGTTATTTGACGATATTATCTTTGATAAATATATGGTGAATCTCATTTTGACAAATGGAAATTTCATAAAAGACGCTACAACTTTACGAACAGAGGTCCATTCAAGAAAATGGAGATACGCATATCTATAATTTATTAGACTCCATGAGCTTTTCACTTTTTTTCTTTTTTTCGGAATAAAAAAGTGTATTTATTAAAGCGGATTTCACACATCAATATTGAAACGTTAGTTGATCGACTTTTTGACTTTGCATAAATGTCAAAATCCGATTTATAGCCCAGTATTTTTTCGTATATCAACAATATTGTTGTTGTTGTTATTATTATTATTATTATTATTATTATTATTATTATTGCTATTAATATATTTGTATAATTGTTCTTATCACGTGTAATGAATTTAATTATTAATTTAATTGAGTTAATACTCGTTAATTAAATATCTATCTCTTATCCTATTATTAAACTAAAATATCGTAATGCGCATTGATCGTTGAAATGGCAGAGAAATGTCGGAGTATGTCACTATTGCAAACGAAAAGTGAATTTCAGGATTTGTGGAAACTTGGGAATGGCATAAAAACGCGCTTAACATTGTGCATTCACTTGGGAAACGACTTTTTCGCACGAGCGACATTGCACGTTTAATTTGTATTACAAATGAAGGTTTACAGTAAAATATAAAAAAGCAAAAGGAAAAAAAAAACTTTTCGTCGTACCGTAAATACGTTTACATGTAATCCTATTAGCGACGGATCGTTACACACGCGTACTGTAAAATTGAATCATTCTTAGCGTTCGTAATCTCGCTCAATAGGATTCTCGTCAATAAAGAGATTGAACGAACCATAAATTTATTAACGAAGAAGATAATGACCGTGGCTTTGTCTCGGTGGTAAATTATCTTGTTTCGAAAGAACGCGTGACAATACTTCACTGATGTTACAGTTCAAAAAGATAATTTGCATACAAATTTAATTCCTTTTTTAATTTATTAACCTTTGCAATTCTTGTTGCAAAATAATGTTTTACAATAATATCCAACCTTTTTTTATAACAAAATATTTTAAACGTTAATTAAACTTTCAGGAAACATCGGTTGTCACTTAAAATCCTTTTTTTAAAGTTTTCAGATAGTTTACACGTTTCGTAAACATTTTAGAATGTCTTGAGTTTGTAAAGTAAGATATCTCTTCATCTTCGTTAAGTTTCATGGAGATGTAAAAACATTTGTTAGTGTTGTAAAATGAAACAATTTTTAATTTAAAAATAAACATTTGTTTCAAAATCGCGGTCACGTGCTTTTTTTAGTTTAAAATACTAGTCTTTTAGAGTCTGGATTTAATTATTATATACAACATACATTTTACAATTATCATTATTATTATTATTATCATTATTATTATTATTATTATTATTATTATTATTATTATTATTATTATTATTATTATTATTATTATTATTTGCTTTGTTACTTATCAATGCAAAAAATGACTTTGATTTCACTTTTACAGACCATGTTAATAATCGCATTATGCGTAACTCTCATTTCGGCTTACTCGGGAAAATTACTGGCATCGGGCAGTGAGCTGCAGTACGTGTACCCGATGATGCCAGGCAAGCCGACGCTGCCGGAGTATTTGCAGTTGAGTAAACGCTATAGCAAGTCCGAGCCGACATGCGAGGAGCTCCGCATCATGTGGAGATACGCGCGCCGACAGCACCGTGCCGTCGAAAAGACAAACGAGCTGCCCATGTTCCGCGATCCGTTCCTCTACAACGTCTGGGAGGTCTACCCCAGCAGATCGCCGCCGCCTCAACCACCGCCCGCGACTTTACGAGGTGCGACCTACATTCTTTTATTCCGATAATTTCATGATTTGCATCGGCAATAATTATTTTCTTATTACACATATTTTGACCTTTGTAGTGTTACGCTGATAATTACGCTGACATCGGATTTATATTTATGAATGCTGCACAGAAAATATATCCTCGGAGTTTATTAAAACTATTATTAATAATATTATATATACTAAAATGATTTTAAAATATAAAATACATTTAAATTACATTCATAAAAATATACGAGTGAAAAATATTTTTCGACACGATCTGTATATTTATACACATATATTTCAAAAATATATTTATTCTACGTGTGGATCGTTATTCTATATTTTTTCTCTAACTTCAAAGAATACTTTGTCGTTCGAAAAAAGCAGTTATCTACATCAACGAACAACCCCATTTAATATTTCAAGAACAAAATCGTCGCCACGTCATGGTGAATTTCTTTGATCTGGAACACTTCCGACATTTGCAATCTCAAGCAAAAGTTAAAAATGAAAATACAAAATAAAATGTAAAGTAGAAAATCAAGGAAAAGAAAAAAGAAAAGAGGAAGCGAGATGCAAATTTTGACGTCATTCGTTAGCTCGTTTTTTGCTTCGAAATCGACAAAGCGTCGGCTCAGTCGATTTTGCTTTCCGTTTGTTTTCGACACGGTCACGGTTTTTTTTCTTTTCAAGAGATCGACTCTTTTTATCGAAACAGCTTGGTGACAGATTTATGCCTCTTCGGGCTTGGCAATACGTCGGACAGAGATTGACTCGCAGGACACTTTCGATCACGTTCGATTGTTAGAATTCTGTGGTTTTTATAATCAAAGCGTAATTAATAATTTATCAACGAATACGTGGTTGTTCGTTAATAAGGTGTATGACTTTTTCCATCAAATATACTTTCTTTCGATTAAATTATAATCAAAAATAATATTTTAATGAACGTTTCCCGGAATCTTTCATCAATAAAAAGTTTTAGAGTTATTCCTTTCGAGAACTAAAGAAGCATGCGAAATTTTATTTAAGTTCCAAAATCCATTTTAAAGTCTATATTATTTCAGTGCAAACGATATAGAAAATCAGCTTTAGTTTAATGCAATGAAATAGCAACGCGGTAGCAAAGCATTTTGTGTTCTTTTTCGTTTTTTCTTTGAATTATTTTCAAAGCTCCTAGAATTGTATTACGGGGCATTAGAAATGATAGCAGATTAACATTCTCGCGAGTATAATAGAAGTACAATTTTTTGTATCTTGCCTGTCTCGTGTCTGTGAATTAAATTTGTATTCTTGATAAGAAGACAGGAAAAAAGGAAAGAAAACAAGCGTCCTGACGTGGCTGCAATTGTTTCGTTTTATAATTAAAAACTGGAACGTCGCGTATCCTCAACAGATTCGCATCTGTAATATACAGTGCACGAAGAAAAATCCGTTCATTGTACGCCGAACGCCTTGAAACTGCGATTCAGTTTAGAATGCAACACCTTGACATTTGTCGTGTAAGATGACAAAAGACGTGTAGTTTCAAGATGTTTAAGTTATCGTTTATTCTGTTTTACCTGTATATCTCAGCGATTTTTCAAAATACGATTTGCTAATTATTAATTTAACATGTTTTGCTTTCAATCATTCAATTATTTAAATATTATTGAATCCTTGCAATTTTTAACCATTATAATTGTCACGTCATATATTGTCATATCATAACTTATTAATAATTTATATATAATTTTCCGAAAATTGAATTCGCTAACATTTTATCGATGAAGAAAATTCATGCTCAAAACTTCGGCCTTACTTTGACTTTTTTTAACGTTGTAAAGTACGCTTCCAAAGCCAATACAAACTTTTGACTTTTGATTATGATTGAAAGCTTTGACTATATCACTGAATCACTTACTATTTACTGTTTTGAATAAACCATTGATCTTTTTTATTCATTTTCAAACTATTTTGATAATATATGGACGAAAAGTCGCGCATATGAAAAAATACTGTTCTACAGTAATTAAGATTTAATAAATAATTTGTATGATAACAAAACCTAAACTAATAATAATAAAAATAATAATAAAAATATGATAATAATAACGATAATGAAAATAATAATGACAATAACAATCTAACTTGAACAAAATGAAATAATTTCAACATCAAAACCAACGAAATTATGGTTTTATGTTCGTTTATGTCACTTGACAACATAATAACGACGTAACACCTCGTACGATGAGAAAAAGTGCGTTCAAGACAAAAAAAAAAAAAAAAAAAAAAACAACACAAAAAAAAAAAAAAAAAAAAAAAAAAAAAAAGGAAAGAAAAAACGCACCCCCCCCGCCCCCTTCTGTACCATCAACCACTCAACAAAAAAAAAAAAAAAAAAAATATTTTTTGTTTCTTCCTCTTTCTTCATTTTACTCACCTCCCCACCCCCCCTCATCCACCACCCTTCTTCCTCTCTCTCCTCACCAGAAATCAACAAAAAAATAATAAAAA
>JABFOV010005135.1:0-12590 GCA_022817685.1 Aradophagus sp. ZL-2020
GCCTTAGAATTTAATATTTTAATCTTTGCTACAAAATTAATATGTAAAGAGAATAGATACAACAAATTTAAAAAATAATAATAATCATAAAATGAAAATTGTTGAATTTTTTTATGTAATTTCTTCTTAAACGTAATAATAATTAAACGTAACAATCGGTATTAATAATTCTCTTTAAATAGTCTACAAAGAATAGCAAATATCATCCGCTGTATATCTTAAAAAAAACAAGATCCCCGACATTTCGTTCCTTTAACAACTGTGCACCTGTGAGAAAAAAACGTCCAATTCAAAAAACACGACTCGACCCGACATCAATGATATGTACGTTGCGCGAACATGTCCGGTGGACATTTGGCGCTGAGTTTCGCGCACCTTTGAAATGGCGCGCATGTCGCGAAAAAAACAATTGGCAACGACTCTGATATGTATCGTTTTTCTTTGTTCATTTTGTATTACTTTTTGCATTATAGAAAGCTCGTGTGCTTGACTTATCGTCGAATGTAAACGTTCGCCTACGATGGCTGTGCGTTCGACAGTGCGACAAAACGTAACTTGTTTTCCCGACAGAAGTGGCGCTTTCATCGAAACCAAGAGACAGAAAAGATCGACGATGAAAAATCGAGCTACTTAATACCGATCTGCAACGTATGTACGGCTCGCAAGGACGTACACACGACGCGAAACTGCCGCAGTTGTCTGATACGTTTGTGCAAACTCATTGCTTTTTTTGCGGTGACAAATTAGCATCGCCGAATACGTTCGGCGTTTTCACTACGGGGGTTCGTGGCAATTTCGATCAGTCGCTATTTTTCAACGTCGGAAATAAAAGGGGGACCGATCGAGGGCTCGATCGCCGATTGTCGTAAGATTTTAAGAACAAGGTTATACAAAAATAAAGCTATCGGCGCGAATGAAAAGTTGGGGTCACGTAACTGAAGATTCGCGTGGAGCCGGAAGCCGGTAGATCACGAAAATGCTGTGCCGAGAAAACGATCCGCTTAACTGTACAACCGGTTTCGCAAACTATTGAATCGGACGAACAATACGATTTGTATCTTGAAATAATTTTCCTTCAAATTATTTAACGGCGTATAGAATTTCATTTGCCGTCTACGAATTTCGGATGACGATAAAAATATTCACTTGTTGGAAATGGATTATTCTGACCCGAAGTGATTATGTTTCAAACAAGTAGGTCGATTGGATGATCAGTGAGCGCGATCGTTTCTCGTTGCGGCGCTCGTGGTCGCGACTCGACGCCGGCAAACGCGTTCGCGAATAACGTCCGAGCGTCGAGCTTTACGGCGGCAAATGATTATAACAGCGCCCTCAGTACGACGACGACGGAAATCAATCTGGCTAACGTCAGGGGGATCGTGTTCGCGGCGTCCGACATCAGGTCGTCGTCCTCGCCGACGCAACCCATGCTTTCCAGCGGCATCTGATCGATGGTGTACTCCCGATGCTCGGACGGCATCGTGCACAGTGCCTTTTTCTTCGCCATCACCTCGTTGTCCAAGCGCAACTGCTTCTTCAGCCAGATCGTAAACCAGCGAAGCTCGCAGTCGCAGTGCAACGGGTTGTCTGTCAAATAAATTGCGTTCAGTCGTCATCTCACGAAATTCAATCGCCAACATTTTCACCGGTCATTCGTCGGAAAGGTGGATTTCGTTTTAAAAATGTAAAAGACAAATTCGTTTTCTTTATCGGGGACAGTAAGGCACTGAGAAAAATATTGACTCTCGTGATAACAATTTTTTTTTAGTAATTATAACAGTTTGAACGTGTAAACGTAACAACCCCAATACTGTTAACACTAAAAACGAGTTATTTGTTAGAAGTGATCAGTTGCAATGATCGGTTGATTGATTTACAGTCTAAGGCTGTCATATCAACCGTCCATGCTGCTGTGTTGACAGCGTTATTTCACAGTGTAGGAGAAAAAAAATTCGCTTATTCGACGGTACGTAGGTAGAGTATTCCGTAGGAAGATCACAGAAAAACTGAACTGTTTCGTGCAAAATAACCAATTTTTGTTCTTTCTTTTAAGAATAAAAACGACTCATAATTCATCGCGTATCTACAACTATTTTTTTCACTACACTGTTTATCAATTCAATTTTTTCAATCAAACCGTCATTCTTGTATTATTGATTTATTTTTTATAAGTATCCTAATTTTAAGCACAATACATAATTATATTTCATCATCCGTTCTCTGAATAAGTGTATTAAGTTAATATGTTGTCTGTTTATAAAAAATTGGTCGTTAATTCACTTCCCTTATTAATCTGATTGTTCAAAGTTACTAAAATAACAGAAGTCAGTGAAATCTTATTTATTATTATCAACCTAATGCCCTTTATGTTTTCCACATCAAATGACGGTTGCATACATTTTATTTATTTTTATAACCACTATTCGAAATATAATTATGTACTTAAAAATAAAAATAATTAATGAGAGCATTGTATTTAAAGAACGATGTAGATCATGCAAAAATTAACCTGTTAGATCAATAACTTCGAGTGTGTCTACGATGTTTTCCGTTATATCCTCCGCTATTCTTGACAGTTTGTTGTTTTGTAGGTTTAAAGTTTTCAGAGAGTTTAAATTTTCAAACACCATCGCGGGCAGTACCTTAATTCTGAAAAAACAACCACAAATATTATCAGTTTTCATAGTATTACATTATTACTGTTGTTGTTGTTATTATTATTATTATTATTATTATTATTATTATTATTATTATTATTATTATTATTATTATTATTATTATTATCTTCGTTGTAGTTGATGTTATTAAATACCAACGAAAAATGCAAATTACACAATCTACTACGTTATGAAATCTTGAAATCAACATCAAAATGACAAAAAAAGGATGACTATATCAATGAATATTTACAAATTTTTTTGTAAGTTGAGGAAAGTTATGGAATCCCCGTAACCCGTGAAAGCGTCCTCTGGTAATACGGTGATGTTGTTGGACCTCAAGTCGAGGTGTTGCAGACGGTGCAACCGTCTCAAAGCGTCGCTGGGAACCGTATGCAAATTGTTGTCGCCGAGTCTGAGGTACTGTAAATTTTCTGCAACAAAGCGCGATCAATTATTCGCCGACCACCCCACTGGCAAACAGTGGGACAAAGTCTGGCCTGAAAATGGCACCGCTCTCGCTCTCATTCATTTAATTTCGAATAATTCGCTCCAAAACGAAGCAAAAATCCATTTGCAGCTATTTCTGATTTTAATACAACTAAAACTAAAGCCCGCCTTCGCCGGCTGACATGAAAACTAAATGTGATGAATTATTTGTGCGTTTGTGCCAAAAGTAAACGGCGTAGCTGCGGAAGAATCGATATTCGTGGAACTGACCTCCGAAAAGGGAATCGCTGGACTTATGTTTCACGTGTCGGCGCTTTGTGTTCCGTCGGCGTAATTGTTAACGAGCGATAAAGAATGAACACGGTGACCAAACATGTGTCAGAGAAACATTTGACACAGGTTCGAATGCACAATGAAGGCGTGCGCCTTTCTTTTGTCCCGCTTTTTCGGCCAGAGTAACGGCTATTTTTTTAAAAACACACGAGCTTGTTTGAAAATCCCGGAATTAGTGTTTGGAGCAAGGCAAAAAAAATAACGGATACGTCGTATCTTTTAAAAAAAAAAGTCGTTGAAATAAAATTCTGGACGATTTTTTACAGATAAAAGTAACATTCGATTGCAAAAAAATTAAAAAATTTAATCATTTGCAAAGATCTCGCATGTTTAACAACACACGATGACTGGTAGGATTAGCAAAATAGGTTGCTAATTTACAGAGTTTAGATTACGGTTTTAAATAGCTGTGGTTAATTGAAAGTTAACCGACTGAAAATCAGTCTTTCATTCTATAGGAACACAGACAGTGTCGTTACGAATGTCATGAATAGTTGAATAATAAGCAATCTAAAGATAGTCAAATGTACTACCTGAAAACGTTAAGTTAATATTTTATGTACAGTGTGAGTTTGCAATAGAATGAACAAGTAATAGTCAATGCAGCAGTAATAAATTGATAAAATAATTAAGCAACGATTATTGATAAATAAATTAATACATTTATTAAGTTTGCACGGCAGGTTGGTTTTAGATTGAAATGGACTTTCATCGAAAAAAAGGAGACATATTAAAGCGAAATAACATTCTTTGAGCGAGTTAATAAATTAGCTAATTAAAGTTATATTAATCAATTAAATCTATCAGTTAGCAAACATTGTAAGAAAATTGTAACATTGCACAAACAAACGTTTATTTTCGAAGTCGAACGATCAACAATTGTTCTCACACACTTGAATTTACGATTTAAGACTCGTATTTCGATTTAAGAGTCCATTTCTCTCAACGGAATTACAGGATAAAGCACTGAGTAAGCCTATTTTAAGTTGATCATAGACAGTCTAAGTAAGTACGTTTCTCGGTGTGTCACATCAAGCAAATCAATTTTTCTCGGCGCGAAATCACACTGAAAACCTACCTTCCAATCCGATAAATGCATCAGAATCAACGTGACTAATCTGATTTCCGTCCAATTCTAAGGAATTTAAATGCGTCAGGTGAACGAACACTTTGGATGGAACTTCCCGAAGGTGATTGTGAGATAGCACTAAGGACTCGAGACTTTTCAGTCCTGAAAAGGAATATTATTCTAATTATACCTTGAATTTGTTTAATAAAAGGGTCGAATTTAAACAAGAAAATGTGCTTTAAGTCGAAGAATAAAAGACGTTAGGTATGCAGGAAAATAACGTGAAAAGTGGATCTCAAAAGGAAAGCCATTAGACATTTGTGCGGTCTTTTAATAGCTCTTGGCATTCTTCCTTTTTTTCAATTTTCTTGTAAATATTATCTTTTCTCATCACCCTGAATCGATTCTCCCAACACAAAATTCCAAGCCATACTCTTGAATGCAATTATACATCATTATTTGCGAATACGACATGCATCTTTATCTAGAATAGCGCATGGTATAACCTGGAATTTTCAACTAAATATGTTACATTGTACATAAAAAATTTTTAAAAAATGTCATTTCACTTTTAAGAATAATTGACCATTGAACATTATGACGATACTTGAAGTTTTATAAAATTGAGTATGAAGTAAATTCCATCACTCAATCCCATCAAATATAAACAGTTTTTATTTAATTTATCTTTGCGACACAGTGAACAAGACAAATTTATTTTTTTATCTAACGGGGTTCATAATGTCATTTGTATTTAATTCACAAATCATACAAAATGAATACAAACGTCATAGGTGTACTATATTAACGTATCGATTTGAAATCAAACTTTCAAAGCTTGACTCTTTCATCGTGGTGTTTCATTTAAAGGGGAAAATTATTTAAATATGATTCGATGATTCAAAGAGCGTTGAGTATCACTAACCTCTAAAATCGCCCTCCTGTATTTTGCTTATCTTATTCTCCTGTATCTCCAACTTCGATAATATGTCTAAAGAAGACAGAGACGAAGTAGGGACATTCAACAAATCGTTTCCACCCAAGTTAAGTCGCTTTAACTTCCGACTGAAAAATCGAGTTATGTTTAAAAGAAAGCAAAATAATGAAAATTTTATTCAATATATTCAATCTGACCGCATCACTTACTTATCCAGTCCTTTAAAAGCGTCCGCGTCGATCGATGTGATTTTGTTGCCGTACAGATTCAGCATCTCTAAAGTGTCCATTCCTTCGAAAGCGCGATTGTGAATGTTACCGATTTTGTTGTGATTTATGTTGAGAATCATAAGATTGTGGAGAGATTTTAAAGCTGACGAAGGTATCGTACTTAAGGAATTTCGGGATATGTCTAATTGCGTCAACGTTTTGCCTAGTTGAAAGAAATTATTTATATATTTGATTGTATTCTAAATAAGATGCTGTGTAGTGTCTCATCATATCATCATTGGGCTTCTTTTTTTATTTTTCATGTGTGATTCATAAACGGAATTATTAATTGGTCTTAGAGAAAAGAAGTAATTTATACAGTTTGTATATGTCCATCCCTCTTTTCAAAGACAAAGTAAGACATTTCAATATAACCCAAACTTCAGAAAGAAGTCTATTACAAACTACTTAAATTAAGAAGTTTAGTAGTTTTAGACTACTTAAAATAAGAAGTTCCAGCGAAAGGAGTACTTTAAAACTACTAAACTTCTAAATTTAAGAAGTAAAAGCATGAAAGACGAAAAAGCAAATGGCAGACATGTCTACCCGTCCTCCCTTTTTAGCTTCAACATCTACGACTTCTCATTCTCGTTTTACCAACTTCTAAATCCACCTTTATGATTCAAACATCCAAAGCCCAATGAGCATCGCGATAAGCGCTTTACTCAAACAATCTAAATCTTTACCAAGGGAACTCAATGACGTTTCCTCGACTACAGCCAAACTGCTATTATGGACGGTGAGATGGTAAACATTGAGTCCGAGGAATACAAAGCCCGGCAATTTCGGTAGAGCATTATGACGTAGCTTGAGGTAAAAGATGACCATGTTCTGTCGCTTCTTGAGTGCGTCCATTGCTTTGCTAATGTGGGGGTAATCGGTGAACTCACATACTATGTCTAAGCCGGATTTTTTGACTCCACAAATGCACGGGGCTATGTCGCTCGCCGGCGGACACTGCATCAGCGTCTGCGACAAAGCCACCTCGTTTAGGAGCAACAGTGACGTCAACATCACCAGCCATGGTTTGCATGGTCCACCTTCCGTCAGCATTTTCCCCGTCGATTTATTTTCCCTGCGCTTCGATCGCAGGAACTTGCAGTCCTACTCTTTCGCACCCCTACTCTCCAGCTTGCGTTCCAGCGCGGCACACCCACAGCGTTCCTTTATCTTGCCGCAGCCCGCTACTTCGACCCTCGTCTTCCCAATTCCATTGTCTTTGTCCTAATTGGTGCGCCGATTCACCAACTCTGTAACACACGACGCAAGTGTAAATCAGATCATGAATTTCGTCTCTCGCGATGAATCGCTGACTTTAAAATCGAATTTTTCAATCGGGTTTCGCAGTTTCATAACGCGTTGAGTAATCGTAACTATTCTAGGGGCTTTGATGTAAACAGGCTTAAGAGAACCTCGGGGAAAATAACTAGTCTGGCTGATATTCAATTATTTTCATATTTAGATTTTCCAAGAATTTTCGTAATCTATTTTTATACAAAATCCTTTAATTACCGTATGAAATAAGAATGGTTAATTCTTATTTTTAAAATCTTTTAATCGTAGAACAAACATTTCATTCTATTAGAAATCAACTATAATAATGTATTAATTTATTTATAAACATTGAAGTTGTGCAGAAACAATAGACCACTCCATAAAACTATTTGTAAACATGAAGTTTGACACTAACAACTGAGATTATATTTCACCACGCAGTAGAGTAATTACGAGACATAGCAACCGAAGTCAGTATTAAACTATTCACCGCGGTCAAACATCCTTTGCGAGAGCAACAATTAGTCCAATAAGAAGTTACGTGCGTATTATCTTATCACATGTTTAGTTTTGAGGGAAACAACTCTCAGTTAAAAAAAAAAAGTTTTTTACCATATTACTGTAGTATGAAGTATAACTATTTAAAACTTAATCAAGTAAATATTTCGTATATATTTATATATGGCTTAATGCATGCTAATAAATGTATAACATATACTGCATTACTAGTAATACTATGTATTGCATTAATGCTGTGTATATATTGTCATATATGCACAATATGTGTCATATATACATAAATATATTCTCATTTTTGCTACGCATTTGCGGTCTATATAGTCACGTTTGCGTACACGCAACGTTAATGTTGAGATCCTATTATATATATTGCATTTATAAAGGACGGGGAGAAAAACGCCATTAAATTGACACTAAAGAACGCTTGGATAATAAAACAATAACAAGATTTCTTCAATAACAAATGTTTTTGATGTAACAATGAAAAGTTTTTAAATCAATAACAAATGTTGAATATCGGATATCGGTTATCGAATTAAGAACTTTTTATTGTTAAAATAAAATCACTCGTTATTGAATCAAAAAATCTTGTTTTTGTTTTAATATCCCGATGTTCTATCACGAATGGTTATTAATTTCTCAACATCAACAGAATTTATATTCATCCAATCATATATACTCTATTTACGTCATATATATGACATATATATTTCTTCTTGCTCCTCAAGTCTCACACTATTTTACGATGTTAAAATCATTCTTACAAGACAGCGAACATAAAACAATTTCTTTCACATTTTATACAACAACTTTTCCGTCATTCTACAGTACTACACGATGTAATATTACAACGTGATATTACTATGAAAAGCACGGCAACTTTTATCCCAACTTTTTCTTCGTTCAACGCAAGCAACAATCGCTCAACGCAAATGCCTCGCAACGTAAAACAAACGCATCGCCGCATTGTTAACGGCAGCCAAACTTTCGGGATAACGCAAGATCGACACTTCGAAAAGCTTATTCTTTTTACGGGCTGCGAATCCGAGGTGGCGAGAAAAGTAGGTCAAATCGTTGACAGTAGGCGCGTACTCGGAACGACAACAACATCACCAGTCAAGTCAGCCAAATCACTTCGTTCTTGGCATCTCACGAACAAGCGTTTTGCGCGATACCGCCGAACTCTGCCAGTAAGTCCACCGCGAGGAAGCACTTGCCCGATCACTTTGCCGACATTTTCGGAGCAATTATCAGCCGAAAATCACGGCTTCCGAACCGAGCCGTGGACGAATCCGCGCGTTCACCGCACTTCGTGTCACCTCCATTGTAGGTCATATGACCGTACGCGCGAACGCAGCGACGAGCCGAGGTGATTCGGCGATTGGCAGCACGTGGCCAGGCTTGTTTTTGTTTTCCCGGCCGCGGAAAGTCGTTGTTTACACGCCAAGGTCACTGATCGTTTACTCGCGAGGGCGTCACTGCGGGCGCGTCGTTTGTTTGGTACCGGAAGTGGAACTCAGCCGATCGTAGTGCCGCGACGTCCAAGATGGAGGCGACGGAGTGAGGTGGGGGGGGGGGGGGATTTGCGTTAAAGCAACGCTGAAGATCGGCGTGGGGATCTATAGTGCCGAGCGCCGCTGGGTACCACGTCATTAATGATGACCTGGGTGCCCGTCTAATGAACCACTTCCGGCTTCGTCGCGGCGCTTTCAGTAACCGCGCTGCGAGTTTCGGGACGAAGGATTTCGGAATTTCGCCGCCAGCCAACTCGGTAAAGCGATAAACGTGTCGGAAATGCATTGTTGTTTGGTTGAACGTTAAGTTTAAGGTTGATTGTTAATTGCCATGTTGACGATAATTTGTATGTCATGAACCTTGTCACTCGCAGAACGGTCAAGTCGATTGAAGAAATAATAATAAATCAATTCTCAACTCAAGATACAATTTTTAGTTATATTTGGCGGAGAAATGAAATTTTTGAGTCGAAGATACGATTCATAATTATGGACAAAGAAAAATATTTTTGTGAGTGCTCTACAATTTCTGGTTTGAGTAATAGCACAATGAGTTATTATTTATTTATTTGAAATTAATGTCTCTGTTTGTGAATAGGCGGTTGTCAGTGACAAATTTTATTGTAGGAACAATTTTACAACAAGACCGTTGATTTTGTTCCATTGAGATATATAAAAAGTTTTCACGATCCTCAGTACTTAATATGCATTTGAGTGGATGAAAATATCTTTGTTTTTAATAATTGCAATATCAATGTCATAGTAATGGTATTATATGGTATTAATAACAAACCAATGTGCTAGAACATTTAAAAATGATTTTATGAAATTCACAAACTACAATGCATTTTTGCTTATGCACGAAAGAGCATGTTTGATCGCTAAGATTTGTCTTTGAGGCAAATCCAAGCACGAAGACATACACTGCAATATTTTGGCGACTTCAAGAATGCCACACATAAATCATAGTCTTTGTGAAAAGTAACATATTGTGCTGGTCAAGTTGTATAAATCATTCGAAACATTAAACTGTAATGAAGATAATATATAAAACATTATTCTTTAAATGTATATTTATTTGATTAAAACAAAAATTGTTAAAAAAATTATAAAAATTTACATCGAGTAAACGATTATATCTGTAATTTCTGGAGCAAAAAAGCTCTAATTATTTTGTTAATATTTGGAATAAATTATAACGAAGTGTTTATTGTTAATGCATAAAATGTACAAAAACAATGTAGAAAATCAACGATTTTGTTTATTTTAATAAAATGGAATTGAACACTAACACGCACATGATTACAAATACAAACAATCACCTTATTTTCGTGGAAATATTTTTATGAGGAAATATTTCGTGGAATAATTTTTAATCATTTGTTAAGAGAAAAAGCGAACTAACAAAAAATGTAAATTATTGAAAAATAATAATCAAAGCAACACTTTAAACAATGTATAAAACTCTATTTACGATTCCTAAAATTAATTACTTTCGGGATCCCAATTTATATATTTTTTTTTTTTTTCAACGAAAGTAATTAAGCCTTTTTTTTAATTAAACTTTTATTACGTAATCCAACTTCATCACTTTCGTTTTGTAATAAACTTTAAGGAATACATAAACATTCATTATAGCAAAATAATTCTATAGAATACGTTAACGCAAGTTGTAATTCATAGTCTGAAAAACAGTAAAGTGCAGTGTCCAGTACAAATGGCACCACAGGTGTGTTGTAGTTCGAACCATTTTACATACATCTTTTATTCATAGCGTTTGTATTTCACGCAAAAACGTGTGTCTTTCGCGCTCTGAAATTTCGCCCCAGTGTAATATCGATTTATCACAGTCGCGGAAACACGTTGAGCCGAAATCTCACTCACTTATCTATTTCAACGTGAAATCAGTGTTGACGCGTCAACCAACGTCAGTGTTGCATTTTATTTGATAATTAATAAATTCAATTAAACCTATCAAAGGGCATTTAAAACGCATGAAACCTAGCTTTAACTTTAACAAGTTTATTCGCCGCAAATGACACCGCGCTTCTTGTTCACAGAAATGAAAAAACGAAAAAAATAATTATTGATATCAAATAAATTATTGATATCATTTAATTATCGCGCTTTACAGTCTAAACGTACTCTTTGTCATAAAAAATAACATAAATAAATAAATTATAAAGTAAATGAAGAACAGAATAACAAGTTTCACTGAATATCGCTAAATGAATTTTACGTGAGAACGAAACGTCAACGGCAGACAAAAACGTGATACGATTAAGGATTTTAATGCTTTTCCGAGTCATAAAAACTGTGCTAAGATATGACGCAGAAATCATTTCTTGATAAGTACTTTTATTTAATTCGTTCCGATGCGCTCGTTTTTCAATCTGTATTAATGAATCACATCTGTAAATAGAATTACTGAAAGATTGTAAAAACAGTCTGTGACAAATAATAATGACATTTAACAAGTACAATTTATGAATTATTGGAAGTTGAAGCAACTGATCAGTGTGATTGAGACAGCTGAACAATTTACTTACTTTTCTGTAATAACAGTTTGTCGAAAAATCTGTTTGACTTAATTAAATTAAAATCTTGCACTTTTTCTTTATAACTGTGAATTTCTACTTTGTCTTAAAATTGTATACTTGAAATTAATCATGATGAATAATTAACAAATTTTGTTAGGTAACAATCTTCGTTTAAGATAATTTGATTAATTAAACCACAATTCACCAGAAAAAGCCGTGCACTAGATTTTCATTATTACATGCATGAATTAAAGTCATAAATTGCAATTAAATAATTTGTCAAAAAAATATCACGGTCCGGTAAAAAAATACAAAAATGTTACCACATTAAAGTGAGCTAGAAATATACAATACCATGAATTATGTATTCAGTCATCTGACAGAAGGCACGACGGTTTGTATCTCGCCAGGGGATTGTATCGTGCATTTAAATATCATGTAAATAGTAGCGTTGAATAAATGATTTCAGTCAAATATACAAAAACACTACACAAAAAGATTCGACAAATGATCGTGATGTTGCGTGTATTCACGATTGAAGTACTCATTTTAAATTAAACAGTTCTCTCTTAAAACGAAGTCTATTTAGTGGAACAAATCCGATGGAAAAAAATTTACGTTTTGTTATAATAAAATAAAATTCTGGCTTCAAAAAATGTAACGCGCCGTATAAGTATATTTGCATTAATTAAAAAAAAGTAACACCAAAGTGTAGAATTTTTGTTGTACCAAATCAACGCCATTTTTAAACGAAAAAAAAAAAAAAAAAAAAAAAAAAAAAACCCCATAAGTATATTTATATATATATAATTCAAAAAACTTCGAGCACGGGGCAGGGACCGAGGATCGTTGAAAGTCATGTGGTAACACAAGATAAGAAGAATGTAAAACTTATGGTTCGAAGCTGCTAAAATAATAACAATGAGAGCACAATAGTATGTGAGTATATGTATCCATTACACACATCGGACGCTGCCGACGAAGGTGAGAGCGTACAACGTGTGACCGGCTCTGTCGTGTAAAGTGA
>JABFOV010005136.1:0-12590 GCA_022817685.1 Aradophagus sp. ZL-2020
CACGCTGTGTGTGATTTATGTGTGATATGTACACTGTATTGTTGTCACTGGTGCTGTTCTATACTCTTGTTTTTGTTATTTTTTTTTTATTGTATATAGCGTGCCCGCACTCCTCTCTTCTCTATGTATCGTATGCAGAAACAGCAGGGTATATATGTTTTGTGTTTTTTTTTTTTTTTTTTTTTTTTTTTTTTTGACATCATCTGCTTGATAAGAATATCAAGTAATGAGACAATTATTAAATTGACGTAAAAGTTTTTTGCGTTTTTCAGTGAAAAATGATTTTTCATACGTGACAGTTGCCAAGATGATTTGATTGGATGTACAAACTTGATTAAATTTAACTCCTATTAAATTTTTATTTGTTTGTTTTTTAGTTAAGTTGTTATTTTTGTAATTTCAACTAAATATTTCAGTTGAATTATAATTATTCATTAGACATCTTATCAATAATTTATATAATAATAAATAAACATTGTTCTAAACGTACACGATATTACACTAATTTTTTAATTTCGGTTTGGAATGCCGTTAGAGAGTATTTGTTGAGATTTAAAGGGCCTTTCGTATTATTTTGTGCCGTAAAACTGCGAAACAATTAAAGTTAATCGTTTCGGAGAAAAACTAATTAGATTAGGTAATACGGTCGAGTAAAAGAGATCGTTAAATGGCAAGGCAGGTCAAAAAATAATCTTATTTCAAATGTTCGATACTTGAATTTTAAGAACCACAACGGGGTGTATAAACTTCGATCACTTGACAAAATTGTAATGTTTACGAATTTCAGTTTCATTACTCTAACATCAAATTTTCTTCTTTCTATTTTTTCAATATTAGTAAATGAATTAAATAAAAGTTTTTACTTCAATGTTAAGTCATTCTACTTGACTTGTAAATTGCATAGGTTTTCTCATTTAAATATTATTCGACTACTTTTCTGTTTTGTATTTATGGTAAAAATGAATGAAAAACTTTTATTAAAGCAACTTTTTTGTTTCAACTTTGCATAAGTTATACTGGCAGGACGTAATATTCCGTTCGTCCAGCGCAAGCCGTTAACATAACCGTTTCTCTTTATACTCGAGCAACCTTTTTTCTCTGCAGTTTTGTGCAAATAAAATATAAGCGTTCGAATATTTGTTCGTGAAAGTGCGCGCCATGTCGAGAAATGCATTTATTAAGTTTAATTAGCCACTGCGATCGAGTTAATGGTCTTCATGTATTTGAACGTTTCGAATCAAATGTAATTGCCTATAGAGACATTTAAATTTCATTTCTCGCAGTAATCTAAATACTTAATTTAATTCTTTTGTTTGACGTCTCGTTAAAAAGAAAACAACGAAAACTCATGTCGATACTGTCTGCGGGGGAAAAAAATTCGCGCATCTCTTTTATAAACGCAAGAAAACGAAGGATCAAAGGACACGAATATCGGACGAAGAAGAATCATGCTTTTGTACTAGCGTGGGAAACGTAACATCTTCAAGATTATTCGGTTTTGCTCGAGCAAAAAGTGCTTGGCGATCAAACAGTATAAGTGACTGTGGTCAACATAAGATGCACATAACTTGTATACGTTAAATAAACAACTTCTTTCCTCGCTTGCACATTAGATGAAATAGGTCGTGTTCATAAAGAGTTTTGTTTTGTAGCGAGTACTACCATCCAAAAAATATTCTTAAAATATTTGTAATTTGTCAACACAAGTCTTCAAGGCGTTTTTTTTTTCAAATTTTAACTTTTTTTACAAAATTTTTTTAAATAAAGTCTTCTTTTTCTATAAATAAAATAGAGTCGATTTTGAATCTTAAAAATTATTAATAATATAAATGTTGTGTTTATGTAAATTAAGTCTATGTAAATTTGGGACTATTAATGTTTAATGACTACTTGATTAGAAAATAGCTTTCATGGTTATAATAACAATTTAATTAATATCAGCATTAACGTTGTTGAAACGGTGCAGAGTATTTAATAAAATTAAGACAATGTGAAAACGTGATTCGCACGGATTCTTTACAGCCGCAGAAGATGCTCGATTAAATTTCAAATATTTCAATTATTGACTGCAAGGCGCGAATGTTCTCACAAGTAATAATACCGTCTGCTGGGAGTGCAGAAACTTTCCCTTACATATTATTTCACATGTATGTAATTGCCCGCGATATTAGCGTGTGATACTTTTTAGATATGGAATTTATGGTATAAGTTTGTGGCACGAAAATTGCTTCTTATGCAAAGCAATTTATATCTTACATATAGACTGAAAACAAATGCAATATACTGTTTATACAATATTTAAAATGCTTTACAATATTTAAAATGCTTTTTTTTTATCAAACGTTTCTACTTTCTTTATGGAAATCAATGTATTTATACATACTTTTATTTTTATATATATAAATACAATTTGTAAACTCATTCAAAATATCTTTTTAGTTCCTTTCATCCGCTCTTCCTCTTGTAACTCATGACAAAAAACTTAAATGTACACTGGAAAAATCGTATCGTAATGTCATTGGTTAAAAATAGTTACGATGTGATATCGTAAACAGTGTACTACATGAAGTTGTGCATTTTATAATGTACACGTCGTGGCGATCACAAAATGGTTTTCTTAGTGCAAATTTTAAGTATTGTTACTGTATTAACTGATTCAAAAATATTTTTGAGTCAGTTAATTTTCCCATACAATATGCATTCCAAGAATTTTAATTACATCTGCAATACAGTCATTATATTTTTTTAATCTATTTGCAATTTGAACGTAATGCTCACAGTTCACTTGCATTAGTCGATCAACACAAAGAAACTATTGTACCACAATCCGTGCGAAGATCTTCGACCAGATAGGTCAACATTAAATTTCGTGTGTCGAAACGCACAAAAAAGATTACACATTTGAACGTTTCATTATCTTTGAACATTGATTAAATTTTACGGTTCCATAAAAATAATTGTATAATTATTATCTCAGCGTTTCGTCATTCATTAACTTTATTACTAACTCGCTTGAAAACAATGCGACTAGTTAGAAGCCGTACAGAAATTAATTCATAAGTTACACATTTATAATGGCATTTTATATCTTATTACCAAATACCACCTTCAAATTTCGAATTTAAATAAAAGGGTACGGTTATGTACCGGCAGTAAATTTACGATTTTAGGAAGCTCATAAGAATACTTTGAAGTGTACTTCAGCTTGTTACGTTAATAAGGCTTTCAATTTTTTTGTTCAATCAAACTGAAGGAATATTCGGGACAGTTGCCACGTGGTAAACGTCATGAGTTATGAAACGAAAAAAAAAACTTAAATATATTTGAGAATAATAATATTAAATTAATATTAATTCCATATTTTTTGAAGATAATATTTCTAAAATAATTTTCTTTGTGTAGCAGGGCAAAAAATATAATTTAGAATATACGGAAACATTATTTCTCATATAATGTAATTGTATATTTTTTCTTACACATCTCACATTCAAACATTAAATTTTTTTCCAAGTTCAAAACTATATCCACATGGAATGATCCGTTTTTCTTCTTTACCATTAATGTCACATTCGAAGAGAAATAACAAAAGAATAAAAAATAAATAATACCTTATGTCATGAGACACATATGTAAGTTCAATATGTACTCCGATACCACCAAGTGTGCAAATTTTTATTTCACTTCTTTTCTTTCTTTGTGTCAATGTGTCATGTACTCCCTCACGATTTCGTTTACAAAGTCATCGACTGGGCGTTCTTACTTTCATGCGACCGTTGAACAAAATTCGTTGCACTTTTTCGGATCAGACGGCGGATGCTTTTGCATCGTTAGAACCCACGTTTCGTGACATGAGCGCAACCTTCCGGTTGCCATTCTGCGCATGTCCTTCGTGTCCAGCAATCGGTTCACGCACGTAAACTCAATTCCATTCAATCAAAACGCGCATTACAAAAGGGTGAATTATTATACTTAATTGTAGACGTCACCTTTTGAATACGAATAACTGAATTTGTACTGCAAAAGAGGTATCTTTTAAGCACATTGGATAAAGGTATATATATGAAACCTTGGTGTATCTAAACAATACTATATTCTCTAAAATTTTGAGTTCTACAGAGAATTTTGAGTTCTACAGAACTCAAAATTTATTTATAAAGAATACTAAAAAATCTTTATTCGTATTTTGCATTTGCATATTGCGTTATTACAAAAAAAAATATTTACAGAAAATCTATTTTATCCAAATAAACTTAACTTTAGTTAAATAATCAATAAATAGTATTTTAAGCGATCCTAGTAAATTTTGTTCACAATTAATGAATGATTTGTAAAAATTACATAAAACTAATCATTTTTAAACTGTCATTGAAACCAAACATTGGCTCGGCGGAATATCAAATCAGTTGCTCATTTGCTCCAAGAAGAAAGTGTATTCAATTAAAAGTGCATAAGTCCCGAACAAGCGATAAACATGTTTTAATCTTCGGCAAAAAAAAAAAAAAAAAGAAAAAAAAGAAATGAAAATACGTAATGGCGTTTCGGATTGTTTATTCGATAATTAATACGAGGTACGTTTTAGAGAAGTACCTGTAGCATATAACGTGCATGAACCTGTACACGCATATATTAACAAATCCCTCCTCACCTGATTATCATTAATTATCCGACTCGCTTCCTGCACAGCGACGGGACTGCAGAATACATTACTGGTCGCATTTTGTCAGCCCATTTCTACTTATTGAGCTGCGCACGCACGCATATCAATCTGACGCCCGTACGACATTTCACTTCCAGGGTGTAAATGTTGATTTAGTTTGTTTCTGTCGCACCTGCAAAGGAAGACAGGAAAACTCCAACTACTGTTCGAGTTAAAGGCGCAATTTCAATGCAAACAGATTGTTTCGCTGATAATTGAAACGTTATATTGAATTTGAAATTTTAAAACGATTACCAATTAATTTCAGCGGACCAATTTATTTCAAGCGTCACATACTTTGAAGTACTTTGTCAAATTAATGAGAAATTTCATCAATTCACATTTCGTTTGATTTCTGTTAAAACAAAAAGAATTATTATTTAAATTAAAAAACGAATTTTTCATTATCTGTTGAACAAATCAAAAATGGTTTTTAATCTGATTATAATCAATGATTCATTTGACAATTTAATTGCGATGAACGATTGCACAACGAATGTAAACAAATGACTAAAGTAATTACCTTGAGCATCCAAAGATCACGATTCTTGTTCCGGAATCATGCTTCTTCCTAACGAAGATTTTTCTTCCGACAAACATTAAGCGCTTTCTCATCCATGCGCAAAGTTGTAGTAAAGAGGTATAAGGAGAGGGGATGTCGGAGTTTAAAGTTTCTTGAGATATTTTCAAATTATTGCGTAGTAATGTAATTTTTGTTTTACGAGCGCGTGGTAGGTTGTTGGCCGACTGTTTGGATGTACAGGTGTAAAGCTTAAGTAGGCTTCGCTCGGTCCACAGCTGCTTTTCCGGTACAACGTGAATTACTTTAAACGGTTGGGACCTAAATTTTAGGAGTTAAAATATTAACGCGTTTTTTTTTTTCATCGAACAACTGCGTAGACAAATCGTTTGAAAATGGTAAAAGATGATTTGCCAGTATAATAATTATAAGTTTAGACAATTATTTTACAATGATAAATTTTTAAACTATGGTATGTATGAATTAAGGACGATCATGCGAGGTGGGCCGTATTGATGGGGACATGTGGGGCACTTTAATTTCACATTAATACTATATTTTACGAATTAAATTGTAAAGAATCTAATATTTCAATATAAGTACGGTAACTGTTATGAAACTTTTTTCGTTGTATACATCTTAATTCGTTAAATTTTAAAATACACTTTACACTCATTCAAAAATATACTTACACTTTTTCTATAGTCATAAAAGAGAAGTGATATATTGACTCATGTTCATCAACAAAAAGAATCTAGTACAAATTATAAACTTTCTTAAAACAGCGAGTGTACACTTTTCCTAAACGAGAAGTTTTTAGTTTATTCTGTGTAAAAGTAATGACACGTTTACAGTTGTGACCTACAAAGCAAATAATTTGTATTGGATAAGTTGGTAACAGTTCAGTTATTTAAGAGTACATCTAAGCTGTTCAAAATTAGTAATTTATGTTTGACCTTGCAATTCGTGCATCCTTTATCGTGCCTCCTTAAATGATAACAAATTATCTATTTGACATTGTAGGAAACAAGATCTTCGTTCACAGACATTTTGACATTTGTAAATGTTTTTTCTATGAAAACTGTCTTGCAGTAAAATACTATTAAGTATTTATGTAGACTCCCCTTACATAAAATTATAATTCAAAGCTGTACAAATAATTACTCTTAATCGCTCGAATAACAAAATGTATCTAACATATAACAAATAGTCGAGTTTGCGAGGGCGAGAACGGTCGGAGCGACAGGTATTACAACAGGTACGTTACACGAGCAACCCCAACGTTGCAAACAGTGCGAGCCGGTGCCGGTCGTAGGGATAAAGGGCGTGGCTAAAGGAGGTGCTCGCTCGAAGCTCTCAGGAAACCGGAAACGTCTCATCGAGCGTCGGCGGTAGCGGCGGCATGGCAATGGCAAGGTCTCTACCTCAGTTCTGCGCGATACGCCGAACATACCAAATGTGATTGAATACGCTTCGAAAGTGAAACCAAGCGGCACCGCCAGCCACAATGTAAGTCCACTGCGACGCTTCTACTATTCTTGATATCCAACTCCCACCATTCTATTTTGACACAAAATGTTTAATCAAGATTTGGGATTAATTTGAATTTTGAAATAAGAATTGTAAATGAAGAAACAAAGTGTAGGACGATTTGCAAATCGATAAACGATTTTCACGGGAGATATTGCGAAGCGAAGAAGAAGAAGAAGAACGTCGGAACAAGACGGTTTTCATAATTGGCTGAAAGAATGAAGCCGTTGGGATTCTTCAAATCGGTAATCGCAGTTTTAACTGTACCGTGCAAGGTGTTCCGCCGGCTTATCGGCCGATCTTAATTTATTCCCAACCGAAAACGTTCCCGCTGGAACTGAGCTCGCGATTTTTCAAACACTTGCCGTCGTTGTTGTGCAATCAGATTTTCAATCGTCGACAATTTTGAATTGAATTTGGGCATTGTTCAAAAAATATTTACAACAAATCGTGGATCAACGGCCATTGAATTGTTGTTATAGATGTGAAAAGCACTTTCGTTGTGCATCAACCGGACTCGGAGGCTGTTAAAAAACCTTTCACGCAAGGCCAGTACGATTGGCGGTTCAACACACTATAGTGCGGTTTCTATTTTAAAAGGACAAAGGCTTTGGAATACGCATCTAGTTCTTGAGTTAATATAGACCTATCATCTCGGATGGCGCTCCTGCGTGTTTTCGGGTCAATTGTAGACTGCTTATATTTTTGCCTTGGAACGACAAAAAAACTGCAGAAACGAGTGATTACATTGGCTAATGAGGAAACAATGAATCGCTGATTATATGAATTCTTTAAATTGACGTTTTAATTCAAAAACTAATAGAAATGAACTGGAGATTAAGTTCAATTTCATGTCGGTCAATAAAGTAACGTTAAGAATCAGTATTTAGATTATTGTAAAATAACGTATTCCACTTTTAATATGATTTTAAAATTCAAAAAGTAGAACGAATAATAACGAGATGTAAAGATGCAATCGTCTTTGTTATGGGAATTGTATATAAATTATTCGATATCCAGCTAATAAAGCTTACAATAAAATAATAAAGTTATAAAATGTACAATACAAGCTATACTTTTTACATTATTAATTCATTTACGTAATTTTACAATACTCTTTGCATGCTGGAGTCTAATAAAAATGAATCAACAAAAAATTAATTAATATGTAATTAGAAAAATTTTTTGTTTTTTCCAGCTGAATAATTTTTTTCACTTTGAAAATGTTGACGGAAAGGCTAAAGCAAGACGAGGATTACAATCAAATTAAGTTGGGCCCCGATTCAAACAAGTCCCATCAACTCAATGACTCGCCCGAACTTCCCCAGACTTTCTACGTCAAATATTTGGGCTCGCAAGATGCCAGGGGTCTATGGGGTATCAAACATACCCGAAAACCAGTCGACAAAATGATTGAAGTGGCCAAATCCCTTCCCTCAGGAATGAGTGTACCTCTTGTAAGAATGGTCGTCTCCGAGGACCAAGTGGCGTTTGCATCGTTAAACCATAAAGACGATGCAACGAGGATCCGAAAGGTGTACCCCATTCGGGACGTTTCGTACGGGGTGCAGGACATCGTCTACACGAGGATATTCTCGATGATCGTCGTCAAAGACACGGACAATAATCGCCGAACGACTCCTTTCGAATGCCACGGCTTCGTTTGCGAATCAAAACATCAGGCTCGACAATTGACATATTCTTTGGCCGATGCCTTTAAGATGTACACTACGAAAACGAAAGAAAACGTCGAAACTACGCCGTGCCAACAACGACCAGATATAAAAATCAATCCTCAACATCTTCGAGTTGATATAATTTGCAAAACTTGATGGCACGAAAAGCTCTTTCGATAACTCTTCGCGTAACTTTTTTCGATCAAATTTATGTGGAGATGTTTTAAACTGCATTGATTAAAAAGATTTTTGTCCAAACGTTCCTTTCAGTAAATTGGAAAATCATTTACAATTTCTAATGACCAATGGATCAATATTATTGGACAGAAAGAACAACGACAAGATTATTTCATATTTTCATTTATTATGACGACGTTTTGACCTGTCGTAGGTCTTTTTCATTTTTTCATAATGAAAACATGAAATAACAATCATGTTTTTCTTTCTTTCCAGGAATGTTGTTCCATTGGTCATTAGAAATTGTGAATGATTTTCCAACTAACTACATTGAGAAAAATATTACTGGAAAATTGTAACAAGTTTTTGTAAAATAGAACTTAATAGTGTATATAAATTATTTTTATTATATTTATAATTATAATTATTTACTTATTTACTTTATTCCGAGTATTACATGATTGTGATAATGATGTTAACAATGTTATAGTAAAGTTTACTACTTTATTTTCTCAGCGCAAAAAAACTGTTTCTTTAAATATCTTAATAAGATTCATGCCAACATAAAACTGTAGAAATTAAGTTTACATTTGAACATAAAATTATTCATTTTATTTCTGAGACTCCAATTAATTTTTAATACAACTTATTTCTACAATCCACTACAATTAACAACTATTATGCAACAATATATTACATTTTTAACGACAATATTTTTCTGGATGTAATTAGTAAGCATTTTACTAATCTCATTGTACAGTAATAAATATAAATTATATGTAATAAATGTAAATTTTATATCAAAAAATTACTTAATTACTAAGATACCTGGATTGTTAAGACTTCTACAAATATTACAATTGCAACGAGCGACAAATGGCTAGCTATCCAAAGAAATCAAGTAAAAATACAACTTTTCTAAATATTAGACTTGGAATGGCTTTTATACATTAGACCATTGTATCTCATCATATCATTTGGATTGAAATCATATCTTAATCAGATAATATAAATAATAGTTAATAATTAGTAATAATAATAATTATAATTATGATAATAATATTATCGGTAACATTATTGTAAATTATATTCGTAATCACAATATAGTATAATCCTATAACGACATAATATTAAAAAAGAATTATATTTCTATGTCCTTCTGAAATAATATTCCTTAAACAATATTATATGACAAAAAGTAATATTACAGAAATATTGTTTTCCCATTTAATAATATTTTCATAATATTATAACAATATTATGTCGTTATAAGGAAGTAATTAAATTACACTTTTACTTTGATATATATATTTACTATCACAATACTTGTATGAGAAAATGAAATCAAGTAAGCTAACTTCGTCACTGAAAATGCCCCATTTAGGTATTGTTTCACTTTGCTTCATGATATAATTTTCTCACAGTTTAGTATTACGTTCAAAACCAATATCGAAACATATCATTGAATGTAAATAAAACGTTTGTGTGCATTTGCTGAGATTTTCCAATTATAATCCGGCATGGGACAATTGTGTACTACTATTACTTTATGTTTATTACTGTTCTATGTTTAAAACTTACACTTTGCACAATAACACGTCATTTTTCTCTAAGCTGTATATAACACGTACGAACGTGGCCAATTATGCAATCGAATATGTAACTGGTCTTATTCTTTTACTTGGATTAGACTTCTCTTGAAAACCATGCGAGATTTAACCAAGTACGCATTTTGCAAACAATCGTACTGCCTTTTGTATTTATGTGTATAGTCGACAATATGTAAAATATTTAATAAATGTAAATTACACAGAAAAAATATTTGTACATAACTTTGTCGTTTCATTTTGTTACCTCGATAATGCTCTGCCGTCTTCTGTCTAATGATCAGTGTCTAAAATGTTTGTTCGGTATGTTTAATGAATTATTAACAGTGCCCAAAATGATATCGTCATACGTTCCAAGTTCTTGATTGAGATGATAGTAATTTATAGAGTCTTTGCAACGTATAGAATTTCTTGTTCGTGTACAAACGAACGTTGCCTGAAAATTAAATAATAATTATTAGAAACTTCTGAAAAAACACTGAAATATACTTGAAGTTTAATTAAAGCGAGCTATTACCAAGATTTCGAGATGGTGCAATAACATCCAGTTATTTCTTCTTTTTACAGTCGCATAAATTTAATTTTTTACTGTTAACATAAATTAAAACAAAATGAGTGCTGCTAATAATAAAAGTAAAAAATATAGAAAAAACATGTACATAATATATGTCTTGATACTATTGTACCACTTCCGAAAATTCGTAACAATTCGCATAACTACTGATGCATAGATTGTGATGTGTGATTATTCTTGAGTATTTATTTTTTATAATAACCTGATTGAAAACTGTTTCCGCAGGACAAATAAAGCTCCATCGAATAAAGTTTCTCCTTTGTGGGATGCAAACGTGAAACACTTGACAGTCGTTCTCCATATCGGCATAAAATCCATAAATTTTATTTTCGCAAGAAAATGTATCCACAATGCTGGCACGTATCGAAGTGGCATTATAAGGCAACGTGAGACCGCCGGTCAGTTTACTCTGAAACTTAATTTTAATATCAGTTAAATAATTCTTTATATATTCCTGCAAGTTTCATGCATCTTAAATATAACATTTTTTTAACAATCTTCAAGATTCTCAAAATATTATTAAAAATTGTTTATAGTAATTAATATCCTCACTTTATACGTATGACCAGGTCGCCTAGCTTTTTGATACTGAGGTAACAAATAAACCGTATTGAATAAACAAAATAAAATTGTCACAAATTGAAATCCAATCATCATTATATTTTCTCCAAAGTAAAAATTGTAAACATGCGTTCACAAATGTTACAAATGTTTACAATTATTGTAACAATAAAAAGTTTGCAACGAATACCTTTGAATTGCGGACCAAACTGACGTATAGAATTGAACAAGAGTAAGTTATATACCAAAATCCGGTTAAGGATATTGAATGTTACATGAGTGGTCGAATCTTTGAAAGTAATCGGGCAACATAGTCACGTTTGTTTAATGATAATTCCAAAGTCAGACACGATTGAAGGTCTTCGCAAGAGAAATGCCCTTTAACAAAATGTGACGTGATTCATTATTCATTCATTAATTTAGTGTATTAACAATTAGCCCATGAAAAGTAAATGGAACGCTTTGACTGTGTGCCGATCATATGAATCGATGATCATTTACGAAATGTCATAACAAAAATCAGTCAATATTTTTCACAATTGATAATTACATAATCGTGTAAAAAAATTAATAAAATTGCAGCGCGTCTGCAGTGTAATTTAACGTGCACTGAAATAAAATAAAATACATTCAAGTGCATTTTTTGTGTAAAAAGAAAAATAACAGTGATAACAAAACAAACAAACAATAAGCTAACAAAGTTTTGTCGTTAAAATGTAAAGCACGATTATATTTTAAAGTCACGTATCATGTATACAATTACGCATATCGCAGTACAAACGAGTTAAGTGATTTAACGAACATTTACAATCAGAATATTGTTGGACCCTTAATAACTTAAATTACATTCATAAAACACAATGTACTAACAAGTAAAATCCGTTGAAGAAAAAGTATCAAAATATAAAAATATTTGTATAAAACTGTATAAAGGTTTTTACAATAATGTCTTAGCTTATTCCTATAAAACTATTTTCTCATAATTCATTTCTTATCTGCAATTGTATTCTCCATAAGACTTTTTAATAATTTTTTAAGCGTTTTACGAGTATCAGCCCCTCGTATCACCATCTTCATAAGCATCATCTTATTTTTATTAATACCCGCAAAATGTAAGGCAGTCAATCCTTCATTTGTTTCGGCGTTAGAATTAGCCCCCTCATCAAGGAGCAACTCAACTATTGCCTCATTATCGAAAATTGCAGCATAGTGTAGAGGAGTCATCCCATTTTTATCCTTGACCTCAACA
>JABFOV010005137.1:0-12588 GCA_022817685.1 Aradophagus sp. ZL-2020
TATATAAAGAATTAAAAAAATATAAAAAACATATGAGAAACATATAAAAATTGAATTTTTTCAGAAATAGTACATTGCAAATAGTTAATTGCGTTTCTTTTAGGAAAGTTTGACTACAAATGAAAATAGTTTTTGCTAAGTTTTTAAAACTCTGTCTTGACTACGTGGTTATTTTAAAATTTTTTTATACAAACCTTTGAATCTTCTTTGGAATAAATTTAAAGTGTATACAACATTTATCAATATCAGCAGTTTTTACAGTGTCCGCGAAAATTGAACGCATATTATTTTTATTTTCTGTTGAATTCGAAGGGTATTTTAGTAATCGATCACGTTCTGGTTTTCGTAATGTGGGAAATAATATTTTAACTTCCACGTGAAATGTTTTTGCGAATAGAAACAAGTATTGAAAATAATTTTAGTTATTGATTTTTAATTTCGATTTAATGAAATGTTTCATCGCGAAAAATTGACGACAGCGCTATACGTCAAAGCTGGCCGATTTTATTTATAAATATTGATTGACAATTTAAATTCAAACCTCTAATAGAGTTTTGGTTTCACTATATCGACAAGTTTCAATTATCCCAACATTAAAAGATTATTTCAACGTGATGCGTTGACCCATTTTTATTTTAAAATCGTCTAAAAAAACGTCCGCAATTCGAAATTGCCGGCAAAGCTCTTTATTCATTCCACCATGAAAGATACAAATAATTTATACTCTATTGCATGAACAAAATGTGTCATTAAATTTCTCCACGATTATCTAAAAATAAATCAACGGCGCTAATTCTTTCAATGTTCCGCAATTTAAAATATCCCGTCGGACCGCATTGATTTCATTTATATTCCAATAAAATTTCAATCGAATTATCTTTCTGTTGTGCATTTTATTAAATTGTTTCGTTATAATCATATTGTTCAACTCATCGTAAATATATTATTGCATTTCAAAAAATATTCCGACATACACAGCAAGCGGGCAATGAAATCACTTTGTAAAATTACTTTTAAAGGCTCTATGTATAAAGTTTGATACGCCAACCGACTATATTTCAACTTTTTACTTCATTTTTTCAATTTCGTGACTCGAGCTTTTTATCTAAAAAAAAAAAAAAATTAATTAATATAAAGAGTAAAAAAGAAAAAACAGAATTTTGAACGCTTGCAAACCCCAAACGATAAAAGCTTTTATTATCCCGCGTCATTTGCTAAACATCCGGAGTCTTTGCAACCGTAACACCAACAAAACGATGCACCGTCGTAACCACGAATTATTCAACAACGTCGGCTAATATTCGAAATAAACAGCTAATTAATGGACGTTTTTAACAATCCCTGACACCTAATGCTGTTTGCACTCGATGTAACAACGATAAATTAGCAGTCGTGCGTGCATTATTGTGAACTAAGCGATTCTTGACGCCGCGAACGTTCAAACGAAAAGCGAGACGAGAATCGATCGATCGCAGCGGCCTTTCTCCGTGTCGTTTGTTATTTCCGCTAAGCGTTATGATGTATTGTTAATTACAGTAATATCCCGCTGGAACACTCTTTTATTCATCAAACCTGTCAGTGGCAGGCATCGTCACACCGGGATAATGTTTCATTGGCCGCGACAATAGTCTAATGGAATATTGTTTCAGTAAAAAGCTGTCAGCCTGAGACAACGTTTCGCCCGCTCGGATGCTTTCGCAATGAAACAATGATTTATGCATTAGCTTGCGAATGTTAAGTAGCTGACAAGCTGCACTTGACTTTTTATCGACATCATTTTGTAACGCGGATTCAGTTGCGATGCAAAATCACGAAGTTGATCACTGAAAATATATACTCGATCAATGTCGTTAGAGAATAAACTCAGTCTATGTTAATTAAAGCATCTCGCGCCAGATATAGTTACTTTAAATATTTCATTTCACTGCCAGCTTAGTTTAATTATCATTCATAAATGTATCGGTTCTGAAATTGTATTGTTCGCGTTCACGTTGAGCCACGATCATAGAGTTTAATATCTATGCAAAAGTCGGATAATGTTCTTGAATATATCAAACAAAATCGAGTTTACGGATGAGTTATTCTTGCAATTGAAAGCATTTTTGGAAAGTGAAGGCAAAAGTTATTGTAGTAATACACTGTATTTTAATGCATCAGATTCGTATTATTGTTATAAACATATACTACAATTAAAAACGTTACATTTGTTAGATAAAACGCTTGCGTTTATAATGGTTGCAACACAATTAATGTATGCAAATAATATATTTCCATTGAAAACATAAAATTTCTAGCTCTGATATAAAATATTGTTGAAACGGAGTATCATTTTATTACTGTTATAAAACAGTATATGATACTATGGTGCCTTTAATAACACAATAGTTCTAAAAATAACACTGCTAATTTTACTGCGAATATTATTGAAACGTAAATTCACAATATAGGTGTTTGTGAATGTAAAGCAGTTTATTTCGATAATCAGTTTCACCGCCTCACCCGATATGAAGCAAAATTTTACAATAATTATTATAAATTAATCACTATAAACAGGATATTTTAAATTAATGTTGAATGTGTATTGTGTTTAATAATAATTAACTTCAAAACAGAACTATAAAACTATAACTATAACTATAACAACGTATGAACAAACATGAAAATTTTTTTATATGATTATATTTTGAAAGCATTCAATGTTTTGTTTTAAACTTTTGTTGAACTTTAGTTAATTCAGCATTTCATCGTTTTAAAATTTGACATTCACTTAAATCTTTCTAGACTTATCTAAAGTTGTCACGTGAAAAAAATGTTAATCAAATGTCTTTCTGAATTGTAGTTCATGGCTTGTCCGCACAACCTGGCGAGCAACCGGCAAACCCGGATGCTGGCCGATCTCTCTCTCATCGGGTGCTACAACTCAAGTATGAGCAACGCCGAAAGGGATCGGATCATGCTAGCCAGCGCGAAGCGCAACTTACAATTTATGCCATTTTTTATGCTCACGGAATATCAAAAGGTGAGTTGTCTTAATGGAGCTGCAGAATTAATTCCAACAGCAACGAGGGAGAAATAATATCACGCTCGTCTGGACAAAGTCATTTCCGTCTCAAAACATAATATTTGCCGTAAATGTTCAAGATACCATCGCGTCGCACCAACAGCCCCTTTTCTCGCTTTGTTTATTTTCAGTTTCCCATGTGCTCGGCGCGGGCCTCTCCGTTGCACAAACAATCGTTAGGGTTTCTGCGACTGAAGTGACGTTTCGCTTCGGGATTAATGTAATCAAGAACCCGTAGGAATGTCGTACATCTTCGAAGTTTTAAAATAAAATCACTTTAATTAGATTAATGAAAGTTAAATAGAAATCGTCTAGACGATTGATCAATCCGTAAGCGATTCATTATTTATTTCGAGACATTCAAGTCGTGAGGCCGCAATACACGAGGACAACCAATGGCTGCAATTTTTCTGCTCGTTTCTCGATTGCTTCCTATAATCTGGAACGTCAGACCTTTGTCATTAGGGACCCTTTATTTCTTTTATGAATAGTCCCTGATAGTCCCGACAATGCAGTTGTTTGATACGTTTTAAAAATCGTACCAGCGGACAGTAATTGTATTACAGTAGAAAATTATATTATTTGAAGTTATTGCAGACCTTTTGTTGTAAATGCAACAAAAGCATTGATTGGCAGTTGAAAGATGTGAGAGATAAGGTCGAATGGTTATTGCGCTTTGCTAAACAAAGTTCGATGGAGATTGGGGTGATCGGAGTTGAAAAATGATTTTATGGAAAATTTGTTTCATAGATGGCTTGAGTTGTCAAACAATGACAGTAGTAAAAGTTTAATTAATATCTTGAATGAGGAGGATAATAGAGAACTTTTAATAGGGTTTCGTGGAAAAAAGTACCAAACTCTTCCCTTCATAAAACTTGGTATAAATTAAAAGTAGAGTCTATAAATATAAAACATGTTTTGAACATGTAAGCATAAAATATATTTTATATAACAAAGAGACATTAATTATGAATTAAAAAAAATGATATAAGCTTTTAGACCCTTTTAACAGTAAAGGCTTTTTGTAAGATAGGTGTTTTTATAATACTTTTTTTTATAATAAACAAACTACGAGAAAACCCAATGCAATCACAATATTTTGACTGTTTCATTTATTTATAAATTTCATAAATTACGGAAACACGTTCTATGTATTCAGATTTAACAAAAAAGAAGCTAAAAAGCATTCTTGAACTTTAAGTGTTACTGTCAAAGAGGGAGACACATTAATGGTATAATTTATGCAAGAATATTAAGGAAACGTTTTAAGCACGTATTTTGAAATGGTTTTCATGTTAGTGTTACATGAAATTTATGCGTGTTTCAAGTTGAATTACAATTCGCAAATGAATACTATTTTTCAAGTAAACGCATTCGATGCTCGACGGAAGCACGTCCAAACAAACCAAAGTTTCTCTCGGCGGCGTGTCGCTTTCGGAAATGACACGACCGTGCAATGATTCCGAACGTAGCGCGAACTGATGAATTGATGCAGTGATCTAATTTGGTTTGGAAATTCGCTCGCATTATAATTCACGTCGTTTTTATAGAATATCAAATTGATTGACGTTCATGCGAAATGGTAAACTGATTATCAATTTCGGCGCGTTCCAATCAACTGCAAAAGTTTGAAACCGATGCAGCAGCGAGATGACACAAAATTGATCGGATGATTTCGTGTGAAAATTATCTCTCATTTTCATTAACATTGTACTAGACAGTTCGTGATGCATTGTGATCAAATGCCCCAGCAACTTATACAAAAGGATCATCTTAAAGGAGTTATTTATTCAAGATTCCCAGCTGGAATGGAGAAAAAGACACAGTCTAAATTATATAAATCTGTGTTTATTTTCCTTGTTCAGCTGATCATCCTGCTATCAAAAAAATTATTGTGATATCTTTGTCGAGTTGTATAATTCTGTACAAGCAAAGAAGATGTTTTCTTGTAAATAGTAATTATATGAAAATCAAATAGAACACTACATATTGAATTAACTGAAAGGTATAACCAATTTTTCTTCGAGTAATAATTTCACATTAACAACGTGTTTCCATTATTACTTTGTTACTTTTCACTTTTTTTGTCAACTCAAATACGAAAGCAGAAATGTTTCCCGGAGAAAAAAAGAAAATGTTTCCAACTTTAAATTCGTTGATAAAGAAAAGTCGGGAACATCCTTTATTCATTTTACATATTTAAATAAAGCCATCATTAAAAGTATGTTTACGAAATTCGTATACCTCCCGAACTAAATTCTTTGTCCACCAGTAAGTCGTGCTAGATAAAGAGATATCACAAAACAGGCTCGTTTTGACTGCTTTTCTGAAACGGACCTTTTCCCTCGCTCGAGATTCTTTATCAGATGTAATATAATGCGGTTAACTTGCCAGAGGGTGAGCTTTATTTGTTGTTTGTGTGTTCTAGATGGGCCAATATTCCTTTGAGGAAACGTTCGGTATGAGATTTGCCGTGGCCTTCGAGCAGCATAACGCAACGCTGAGCGCGGCTACAATGGCCACACTGAGTGCCGAACAGCTCGAAGCGATTCGCAAGTTAAACAGGCTTGATCTCGAGCTGTACGAGTTCGCGAGGAACCTCGCCTTTCAAAGGTTTCGCCGATTAAAGGACCGGGACCCGTACTTCATGCAGCGATTCCAGCACCTTGGCGAGCTGCCGTCGCGCCAAAGCGCCACGGAATTCAATTGGGATTCCGTGATCGAGGACACGACGGACAATGATTAAGCCGTAGAGGTGTTCGATAACGACGTAAGAGTCAGCACAAACGTACAGGGCGTTGGTGCGTTTTCACACCAAAGAAACGTAGAGCGGTCCTGCGGAGGGACAAAAGGAGAAGCAAGTGTGGGGGGGGGGGAGCGGTTGCAACATTTTCAAAACGTTTGCAACGTCGATAAATCGATCAATACTCATTTGAAACAATTTTAGCACAGCGCGAAATGCAGGGTTTCTAGTTGGATTGATTGCACTTTCGAATCTTTGAGTCACTCGAGTTGCTTTCTTTCATTTTCAAAGTCAATAAAATTAACTTCTTTTATTCAGTCAATCAAGTGACAATAAAAATTCTGTGAATTTTTATTACAAAATTAAATTATTTTTGAACTATTTAATAAATTATTTAATATTATTATTAATAATTGGCGATTATTATTGAATTATTATTATTCAAACCACAAAGTCTTTTTCTGCTAAAATATGTATTTTTAAAGAGATTTAAGAAATTGATAAATAAATAAATTACGAGTCACTTTATTAAGTAGAAGTTGTATTTTGTGCAAATTCGTTGATTTATCTATTTTGCAAATATTTTGCGTGAAAAGCAGTAAGAGATTATAATGAGAATAGAGAAAAACATTTGGTTGAGCCCTTCAAGAAAACTCGGCAGTTGCTCGACAAACAGTATAGTTATAACAGCGTTTTATACGAATTTTTTATAAACTGCAGAAATATCTTGACGATTTGCGGTAGAAGTTCTTCCGAATACGCATAATGCACGTCGCATAACGATCCTTTTCTTTCATGCATATTCAGTTCGGTGTTTCTTTGTTGTGTTTTCTTTTTTATCCCGCGAGAATAATACTTTGAACGAAACGGGGACATCGATTCTATAGCGGTAAGCGAGGTCTTATAATCAATGAGTTTTTGGTTACGTCCGACGTTTGTTGCGGTGCAAGTTATTATTTATTGAATGGATTTCCATTTTGCGGCTAATATTTTACAACGTATGGAAATCGCACGCGACGTTCAAATTAAATAAATTTCTAATCAGCGTAGCCGCGATGGCGGCATTTTAATTTATTGTGCCGTACCATGCATTTATTATTTTTAATTGTGAAACAATTACTGATATTAAATCGATTAAATTATTTTTGTATGTCTTTTATAGATCTGTGAAAAATTTGCGACATCGTCTTTAAAAGAGTGAACATCTCTTAAAGAAATTGAAAAAAATTGCTGGATGAAATTCAACTTATAATTTTAAAAGGAAAATTTATTTCTAGTTTAAAATTAAAGAAACGTTGCAAAATGTTTGTAATTTATATAACCTTTCTGAACCAAAAGTTTATCAAGTTTTCAGATTTTGAATAATTCGATTGTTATCCTATACCATATATATACAATTCTAACGTTTTTTACAAACTAGTCATTTGCTTTATTTTTACCCATCTTGATTTTTATCCAGTAATCGAATTTCACAAAGTAAGTGAAAAAAGTCAGTAAGGTCGAATCGAAGTCCCCGTTTTTCAACAGCATGAATGGTACAAGAGGAATGAGGTATTTGCTTACTTGGCAGGACCGAGTATTTAAAGTGTCCAGGCGTCAGTACCTGAACAATCGCAAAACAATGTACGTTTTGTCATTAATCATCGCAACAGCACAACTCATATCTTCTTTGCTAATCTTGCAACTACTTTGACATCTATCGTTTCATCAAATGAAATACTCATTTATAACATTTTTCATGGGCAGCTGACGATTATAATGCTAAAATAGTCACAGCTGGATTTGAATGAACACGTCTTTCTGTGGAGCTTTGTAATTGACGTGGTTGAGCAATTTATTTGTATTTACACTGATTAAACCATACTATTTTATGTAATTGTTTTTAAGTATTTAGTTAGTTGAAAATTAATATAATGTGTTTTTGTAGTACAATTAATTATTTAATTTCATTCTTTTTTGTATCAGTTTATACATAAATAATATTATCATAAATAGTAATTCAATAAAAGTAAACAAATAAAATAACGTAATACTCAGCGATGATTCTTATCGTTGAATTACAGATATTTTCATTTAAATATAATTTCTATCATTAAGTAAAGCTTTGATTCTGGAATATTGATAATCATGAATAAATTTGTACAGTTATTCAAATTATATGTATCACAGAGTGTAAATAAAAATGTTTGCTCACAGCTGATATTAAAATGATGGAAAATTATCAAATTCATATAAAATGTGCTCCACTGATTTTGAATCTTACCCTGAAAATAGGGGAAACTGTGGTTCTTACTTACGTTCGATAACGCATGTCGCAAATGCATCAAGTCCTCATTAATAGATAACACAAACGCAACGCACTGACAGGAGTAGAGTGCTTGAGCCTGTTGACAGAAGTGTGATATATGTACATGTTTTCAAGCTTTTATCGCCAAAGGTCTAATTGCAAATCTAAGAGTTTATAATTATATCATTGAATTTTAATCGGCCATGCGCGCGTTGACAAAATGTTTAAACAAAGTCAGTACTAAATATAATTTGTACGTCCGTTTTGGATAATTTTCTTCAATTAAATCAAAGGTATAAATTGAGTACCATTTATTCAACGAGAAACTGATTGCACGTAATTGATGTGCGTCGGAAGAGTGACTCGTGATATGAAATTTCAGTATCTTGGGATTTGCAATAAATGTACATTAAATAATAGATTATGTTATATTATTGATTCACATTAACGAAATAAGGCTGTCTTATGATCTCAAATTAGAGCACAATTTCGTTTGTCATTTGAAAATTGACAAATCGAGTTAAGATAAACACAGTGCTCGTGTCAATAACGAGGATGTCCGGTTTGTTGAACACGAGCGGTACATTAAATTGCATTATATAATTTTTTTTCTTTTGCATAATGTTAAAACGCTTTGGATTTGATATCAGTTTATGTTGAATAATAATGTGCTACTTTACGTAATTAAAGGCGCTCAAACAGAGTGTTCTGAAATTATCGTACATCTTACAAGCAGCATTTTGAAAACGGCGAGCTTGACAAACTTGTAATTATGTTCTTTTATCTCAGTTTTAAGAAACATTACTGAATTACTGAAACATTACTGAACTTATACAGAATGATAATTATAATAACTTGTATTACAATGAAGGATTGATTTTCAATCTTTATATTGGATGAAAATTGGTATTGATCAATTGTTTAATTTCGCTTTGTGATATATTTTAAATGGAATAACATATCTAGCAATTACGAACATTTTCGTGTAAGTCAAAAAATTTTGTACATAGATTGAAATATATTGCAATTCGTTTTTCAATCATAAATTAATTATAGATAACCATAAGTTTGCTTTTGTTGTGACAAATGACGAGGAGTATAGCATAAATAATTTTCTCACATCACACTGGATCGAGGTTTATTTTTAAAGTGGCGTCAAAAACGATGTTGTTGCAGCTCGTTACAGCACAAATACTTGCTTAGATGTAGAAAAATCTAATGTTCATATTGTGGTTTCTTTTCACGCGTTTTAGAAGAAACTTAACTGAATGCTAGGTGTTTTTTCAAAGATGATAATAAGCCTAGCGAACAAAATGATACGTTATATTTTACATAAATGTTAATATAAATATGAAAAAAAAAAAAGAAACTCAGAAAGTGAAAGTTGTGTCACGTTTCATGGGACACTTAGAAATAAGCAATGGTCAATGTAAATGCAATAAAACTCCATGTATTAAAGTTCAAAATGCAAAACGTAGCTTTTCAAGTAATGAACGGATCTTTGAAAAGACTATAATGTAGTACGTTTTGAAACACTGTAAAAAGGCCAATCATCGAATCATACTTGTTTTAATTATTTATCCTCTTTTTTGATTATTTTGAGCGTATCATCTTTTTCATCTTCTCTTCTTTTATACTTTTTTATGAAGGATTTTCGTAAGATTATTTGTACTGAGCTATTTAGTTCAAGATAATCAAACATTAGGATGTGAAGCATCGTCTTAATATGTCAGAATAATGTGTCAGTCGCGAACTGTGTTTCCTTTTCATAACTGGGTGTGTAGCTAGTTATCATAACCATCATAATCACATTTCGTTGGCGTAGCTCATTTAAGAATAGGTGTATGTCAAAGTAAGCATATAATAGTTACATAGTAGTGGTAACCACGAATAACATATATTGTGTTTTCAGATAAAAACAAATTATCATATATAAATAATGTTTAGGACCAAAGATGAATTGCATTTTGCAAAGCTTTTCGTCAAGTGCGAGCAAGAGTTGAATGGATTGTTGAAAATTATGACAATTAAAATGAAGTAAATCGCATTAAATGGATGAAAAGCGTCCCACAACATTGGAATAACGGATATTTATTTTTTACATCTTTATTATTATTGATTGTTGTCACTCGTCGACAAATAATAAGTAACAATGTATTTTATATATTCATATAAATTATGTATATAGAATTTATTAAGTGATGCATTTCGTATAGACGAACAAAGAATTATGTATTATGTTGAATTCTTTCAGTGACAGATTATTATACGATATTATATTATATATTCACGAGCCAGATCGAAAATCCGGTGAACGAAGAATGCTCACGTTTCACCATTATTTACGGTTCGCTTATTGTCGTAAACATTTATTGCGTTCGCGTGAATGGAATATCCATGACAAATTATCTGTGTATCAATCGATAATGTTTAATGGCGTTTCACATTTTGTTTCCTTTATAATTTAAAGCAAGCACATGCATATTATTACTGGCGTAGTATTTTCTTCTTTTGAAAATTCGTTGATATTTTGATAGAATTATTTTGAAAACTAATCAATGGACGGTGTTTTGCGTATGGAAACAATAAGAAAAAACTGAGGACAATGAATATTTATCACAGTTTGTATTATGGATAATAATGTAAAAAAGAGAGAGAACAAATTCATTATGAGATGGCGGTCAGCAAAGTGTTCTTGACTATCTACTTACAAAGCAAGGCCTAAGTCCGCGAATTATATTTTGTTTCATTGTAAATATATTGTATTGAAACAAGCGTTAATTTTTTAAACTTACATGTTACATTAACTTTTCTTCTACGAGAATGCAATACAGAATTGTGTATCAATTCAATATTAATGTCATCCTGAAGATATGTTGTTTGGATATCAAATATACCCTAATAACGCATAATATTTATTCAATATTTAGTAAATATTTCGAAATATTTTTTGTAATATTTAGAAAATATTTAATTGTCCAATTGAGAAAATATGTACTAAATATTCAAATACATGTAGTAAATACTTATAAATATATAGAAAATATTTTCCAATGGACAAATGTAAAACATTAAATATTTATTACATATTTTTCTTAAATATTTATAAATATGCGCTATTAGAGTATTTACAATTGTTTTCTCTTTATCAATATCGAATTGAATAATCTTTTAATATGGACAAATATCAAATCAGTAAAAATATTTAATACTGGTGCCAACAATATTGAATTGATATTGATAAAACGAAAGTTTGTATATTAATTTAATATCTAATCAATAAAACCTTTAATCAAAATCAAAATTGAATCAGTACACAATACTCTCTTTTAAAAAAGTTGCATTTGATTCAAATAAAAAAAAGTAACGCAGTGATTTCTAAAACAAAGTGTTATAGTAAAATTACGATTTTCAATTTTCTATACTAATAATTACATTTTAATTCTTGTTAATATTCTGGAAATTTCGTTTACTTGATTTATTCAAAATCTAAATGAAAAACTCAAAATATCTAGATAAAAGATAGCGTTTGTTTATAACATTAAATTAATTCTTGATTTACCTTTCCTTTTTATCAACTGTATATCTGGAACTTCGAATGTGACTACGTAAATGATATATGTCATTAAGGGTCCTCGAGTTTTGATTTATACGAGAATGATATAAGAATCACAAACATGAATGTACTATCGATTCAAAAAGCGTTAATTCTGTACAAAAGTTAATAATCATTAATTATGTCTTTTAAGTGTGTCTGGGCAAAATTTAAGGGTGGAAAAAAGAAGAAATAATAAATGCAACTTAAATCAATAGTGCAATGTTTGTGTAGTAAGTGCCATAATAGAACAAAAATGTTACTCGTTTGTCAAAGACTTTATTGTTTGTGGAATGATATTAATAGAATATTCGTTAACGTTGTCGATTGTAGATCGTCTATTTAGTAGTTCAAAGCAAAGCTACACTTTGAGCGCAAAACTTTCCGCAAAATTTTCTACATGTGATGCTTCTGACATTATTTTAATGTTGTCGATCGAGACTCAAGAACTCTTAAACAATTGGTATACCGCTATCATATAAATGAAAATATATGAATATTATTGTAATAAAATTTAGCGCGAAAGAGCGAGAGAAAGAATCCAGCATGAAAGTGAGTCAATGATAATTGATTTAAGTAACTAGTATGTAAAAGTTTTAATAAATCTTGAAAATTCTCAAATAATTTAATAAATTTCTTGTCCTCTTATCATTAACTCTTGATTGAAACTTGAGTGTCTAAAAATGTATTTAGAACGTTTGATGATTGAACAATTATTTTTACATGTAATATTAATTTGTTATAAAATAAAAAAATATATGAAATGAAATAAATAGTATTATTAATTATAAACATGGAAACTTTAATGACAAATATTTTAATCCTTTTTACTTACAATTTTAATTTTCAAAAACAAACAGCAATATTAAAAATCAGCAATGATATTCACAACAGCAATACAA
>JABFOV010005138.1:0-12588 GCA_022817685.1 Aradophagus sp. ZL-2020
GCTCCATCCATATCGATATAACATTGACGGCATCGACATCGATTCGACATCAAATTGCAACATTGAATCAAGGTTGATTCAATATTGTCAACTGATTTGTTTTAATTGAATATTGAATAAATATTGATTCAATGTTGCAATTTGATGTCGAATCCATGTCGATGCCGTTAATGTTAGATGGATATGGATAGAGCGGACATTCGCATATCGATTAAGTATCGAATATATAAATCTGCGATTCACCCAAAATATTAAATCAATATTGAATTTGCATTAGTGTTCTCTGAGGGTAGTAAAAGAGATACAGTGGTATATCGAAATACGTTTATAAACGTATAAATATTACTTCTTTTCTCGTTGTGCGAATCTTTGCTTTTGCTTATCATTTTGTAATTCTCTTCTTGTTAATTATTGTACTATGACCTTACTTGCTTAATCGAACACAATTATGATATGTGTAAATAATAAATAAGTAATCCGTAAAATACTTGGTCGCTTCCGATGAGACAATATATGTAAGTAAAAAAAGAAAAAGATCCAAACTTGAACGCCGATATAAAAATTGAACACGTGTTTCTTATTTCTCACTATATTATTTAATCCGTTTCAACGTTAATTTCGAATTCGAACTCCTTAAAACTACTCAACGTTTCGCGCTCGAAAACGTTTACATTTTTTTTCTTTTTTTTCTTTTTTTTCTTTTTTTTTTCCTTTTTTTCCTTTTTTCCTTTGGTTTTACATTACTTTTTCTTTACATTACTTTTTCTTTAATTTGATGCGTTGGCAAGCGACGATCTAGAACTGACCTAAGAACTATCGGAACGTTGTAACAAACGTAAGCGAACATTAACAGTTCAGTCAACGCAGAGCGACGTTTACCTTTTTTTTTTTTTTTTTATATATATTTTCAATTTTTATTTTCTTAACTTATTCTCTCATTTTATCAGTAACTGTTGGAAAACAATTTGATGATGTTCAGTCTAATTTCTAAAGTGTGTTTACCTCCGCACAATATCTTTGATATAATTGATTTCACCTCATCTTTTGTTCACTTTTCCTTTTTTTTCTCCATTGTTATAACATCTGAATTTCTACAATATATACGTACATATTAATTGACGTTAATGAGTGACTATATGTAGACATCGATGTTATATAGAAAACTGTATTTTGAAATTCAACGTGGAAGAAGTGTTACTCGAAAAGTGATACTTTTGATTAATCATCAATTAGTGTGATTCGTTGCATGTGTAAGAATTATGGCTATAATTATTTCATAATTAAATGTTAATTAAATTTCTTTTTGATTTCATTTGCATTGTCAAAACTACTGCAATCTTTGAGACCCTTTATTCAATTCATAGTTAATAATTTATTCATATGTTTCAATCAGTCGAGATGAATGCCGGACTGTTGTAGCGCCAACATGAACCAATATTAAAATGTGGAAATATATAAAGTTGAATAATGAAATGTTGAAATTTTAATTTTAAATACTTAATGTATCTTCAAATGTAAAAAATTGTATTAAGCACTTTATTTATCTTAAAGTTACTAAATTTGATAAAAAGTATAAAAAATGAGACAACAAAATAGAAGGAAAATATATAAAGACAGAAATTTACATAAGACCCTCTTTTTCAAGTTACAATGGAAACAAATTTGTAGTGAAAAATACGTGATAAACATTTAACAACTATACTTAGTATACAAATTTATCAATAATAGTTTTGAAAATACAGCAAATAAAGAATATATACATATTTAATGGCTTGTATTTTTATGGTGAGACATGTATAGTTTTTATTTATTTATTTTTGTTTAATACAATTCAGGACAACAAAGAATGTGAAGTAGTTTTTCTTACATATTTTTCATTATTAGTATATATAATTTTTGAAGAAGGATCTTTCGTAATTTTCAAAATTTTTTCATGAGTACTTTCTTACATATTTTTATATTCTAAGATTAGTTCATGCTACTTGACAAATTAAATAGTCTCAAATATTAATTGCTACACCCACGTTTGTAACATCCAAAACAACAACAATCCTTTCATTTTTTCCCTTTAATTTTTCGTCCATCTATTCTTTTTATATCAACGTCGCTCCACGTTCGCCAAATGACGAATCGAAACCTGCCATCGTAATGTATTTGGAGTATTGTCTTTGATCATTTCTCGGACTTTTTTATTACATTTGTTTTCCTTTTGTCTTTTTATTTCCTTTTACTTTTTTCCATTTTCTTTTTCCTTTGTGAATACATACACTACAGAACAACTGGTAATAACATGAACGACGATGTCTCGCATCGACTTTTCAGCTTACAGTCTTATTTTGACCCAGCGTTGGTGGAATGTAATGCTCAAATTAATTTAAATGCAAAACCTCCTTAAAATCGATTATGATATATTCCAAAATTACTTGACGGTGTATTGCATTGTAATTTTAAATATAAATTAAAATCACAACGAGTGATTTTAAATGTTATTGATTAAATTTATAAATAAAAAGGATGTAAATTAATGAATTAAAATAAAAAGAAATAAATAAATAGCAAACTTAACGAATTACATCATTATAACATTCTAAATGTATTCCAAAGGTGTTAAAATAATATATATTCATAAGAAGAGAACTTTTTTAAAAAAATTGTAGTCAAATGGTATTAGCAATTATGTGCCATTCATCCTTCAAAGCATCCTAAAATTGCTTTCAATGAATAAATAACAATTTTAAATAAAGAAAATTGGCTGAAACTAATAGACACAAGGTCAAAATAATACCGCGACAGCTGCAGTAGTACATAAATATATTTGTACGTTTATTTGCTTTATATAGAACTTGTTTTGCGGCCTTACACATTGTCGATCTTGCAAAGTACGATTATCTAAATTGCATTTTCTTTTTCTTATACTGAATACAAAATAATTAAATCATTGTATTATTTATTGCTACTATAAAACACAACGATATTAATGTTTCAAAATGATATTTCAATCAATGTTTCAATTGATTCAGTTGAAACATGATTTGCATATAACGCAAACTGAAATTCTAACATAAATTAATAATACAAAAGAAGAAAAAAAAATTAAAAAAGTTGCTTGGCTTTATATATATTTCTTTGCATTCTTTTTTTTTAATTAAATATAATTTGTTTCATATTAACTTATACATGTTTAGTATTTCAAACATTGTAGAAGAATATATCATATTTTAATTGATTTCAAAAAATAGTCCACAATATCATTTACTCTATCTATGTTTTTACTTGTATTACAAGAATATAGATGTATTATCTCTGATATTTTTTTCTTTTTTCAATTTAGTATAATTTAAGATATCCGAAACTTGTATTAATTGGAAGATGTTATAATAAAATTAATAGAAATAATTTCACTAGAATTGATGTTTAATTTATAAACTCAAAAATAGTCTTTGTTAATTTCTTGTCTAAGTCTTTGTTCATTTCCTATGTTATATGCGTTAGTTAGTATTTAATTAATTATAAAGCTGTTCACCTTGTTAATCAAACAATTGTATGACAAAAGCTGGAAGATAAATAAATTTCATAAATGAAATTTACAAAATCGTACGAGTCGCTCGCAGATCGGCAGTGAGGGGCCGCGCGAGGAACTGACGTGGTTCGACGTTTGGCAATAACCTCGGTTTAGCTTTAAAATATCTTGGGGGCGGAGCGGTCGTTGATCGGGCCGCGGGTTTTACGAAGTGATGTACCCCGTCTGATTTGGTCCATAAGGGAGTCGCGTACTTGAACCGGGTCTATGATCGGCACCCGACTGCCCATGACCCTGCGTATGCTCGCAGAGCGGCTGCTCATGTTCTGCTGTTGCTGCGCCTGCTGCTGTTGCTGAAGGGTTTGCTGCTGTTGCGCGAGCTTCGCGTTAAGCGTTTCCAAAAATTCCGAAGATGCGCGTGAGCCCTTAATGCTGCCTGGACTTGACGAGTGCTCGCCTATCAGGCTCGTCATCGAATGCTTACGCCCGGCTTTTGGACTGCTGTTAGCCGTACTTTCGCCACTATTGCTTGATGCAGCTGAACTCGTGCTGCTGATCAGCTTCGCACTCAGAACAGCCATGAAACTTTGTCCAATTCCACCGCTACCTGCTACAAAATAAATTGCTTGTTTTATTCTTATTCTTTTGTTTGTTTGGCGTTTTCCTATCCTAATTAGTAAAAGACAATTGTAAGTAGAACGCACGGTTACTTATTATTAAGTTTATTTAATTATTAAATGAAATTATCGTAATTTATTTATAGGCAAATGTTATTTTGTAAATGAGAAGATAACAAAATTTAAAAGTAGTTTTTGCTATTGTATAGTAATTTTTTCCATCGTTGTTTAAATTATTCTTACGATTGAATTGTATTATTAAATTTTCAAAAAAGAAGATATTTTTTGTTAATTCTTATGCATTATAATTTGTTTGAAATCATTTCATAAAGCCACAGAATCATAAAAAGTTATTGAACGAATGAATGATGCATGAAATTCAATGACATAGTATCAGAATATATGTATCATGATAAGTGACGACTCTCGAAGAATTATTGTATGATGAACTTGATTCAAGCAAATTATTGAATTCAATTGAGAATATAAGGATGATTCAGTACAGTAAACATTAATTTATACTTATTAGACTGAGGAACTATTTGAATTAAACGAAGATTACAGCTAAACAGTAACCGTACATAATAATATAAAGATTCAATTTAAAATATTGCAAATGTTATTAACTGGCGAACATTTGAAACATGTATTGTATTAATTTATTTGAACTTTCCAATGTTTATTAGTAAACAAAAATAAAATGTAATGTAATTCATTGAAAAATAATGCAATTAAAAAATGAAAAAATTGTACACTGCATCAAATATACTGAACTTATTTTCAAACAGCAATACCAATGTTTGTGTCATATGTATTAAATTATATAAGATCTAATTTTCCATTTTCTAATAAACGTATTAAATTTCTAGATTAAATCTTTGGATTAGTAGATAATCAGCATTTTAATAATCACTTTGAAATGATTCCATATTTCTTTTTGTTTTATAATACGATTTTTAATCTACTGTGTGATATGATTTAAAAGAGAAGGTATCTGATGAAGAAAAAACGGGACACATACAAGCGCGCCTGCCTAACGTCGCGGAAGATCCGCTTGATGCAATGGACGGTATTGAGCCGCGCTCTTGTGAACTCGAGCGCAACGTCGCGCAGCGTTGCTCCAGGTTGCAACGCGTGATTTGAAGCAGCTGGGGTCCATCGTGCGCTTGCAACTGCGCAGCTGTCGCTTGAACTTTGCGCAACAAAGATGGACTGGCAGGCGTATGTTTCAGTTCTGTCAAAGTGCGCACCGTCTCCGACACGGAAATAGACCTGATTATGCACAGAATGCACGATTCAGAATGACAGATATTGCTCAGTCAACTATGTACAAGTTAAGAATGAACTAAATCGAACCAAAGACAACAAAACGAAATGATAGCTGTAATCAGAAGGCAACGTAAAATAGAAGATGTATGAGATAGCAGTGGTTTTTGTGTCACTGTCTGTGGTGATGAGGAGTGTAGAAGTGCACTTTGGTATGAGTGCGCATAAGACTATATGTGAAGAAACTGATGAAACGGAAACAATACCGCATTGAAAAAGCAATGAGACATTTTTCGAAACCTTTAAAAACAAATAAATATAGTTATTCCTTTGTTCCAATCATGAAATATTGTAATGATTGCTAGTATTATGCATTCAATTATCAATTATTATCATCTAATAATTGATTAATACTATGCATTAATTATGACAGTTCTATTACATATTACAATATATCACTGGTGGAATGAAATAAATTAAAATAATTAATATTTTTCTTGTAACGAATATAAAATTTTCTTTAGACTTTTTTCAATAATAATAATAATAAAAAGAAAATTAAATTTACTTATTTTTTAAGCTTGCTCAAGTCTTTGTACATCTTAAATATATCATTGAGTTCAAAAGTATCAGCGCCTACAATTAATTTGTATTAAGATTCATATAATTTTTCCCAAATTAATCAATTATATTTGTGATAATTTTTACTTATCAAACTTGCTATTCCCGCAAATTCGCTTGTTCACGCACATTTTGTAAGTGTTAGTTACTAAATATTTATACATATGCTTAATTCTGAACACCATTTAGTGACATTGCGAAAAGATATTTCACAGAGACGAACGCGAACAAATAAGTAAAAAACAATGATTCTCTATTGAAACGCTAGAACAAGCTTAAAAGGCCTTCTCTATTACAATGCGGGACGAGGCACTTGCACTCTGTGTTTCCAACCAAGGGCGCAAGAGTCCTTCTGTCTTTCTTAATCGGAAGCGTCGTTTTGGAGGGGATTTAAGAGAGACAGGCGGATTCGATGGTACTCATGGCTGGAAACAGCGTCGGTGCCGCTGCCACCCACTTGGCGCTGTCTTACCGCTGAGGAGTTGGACTAGCATTTGGCGAAGAGCCTTCGAGTAGGAAGGCTGGCGGCGGTGGCAGATTTTCTGAGTCGTCACAAATGTTGGCGATGCGCTCGTCGCTAGAGCACGATACCCCGGAGTAATTGTTGGCGCCGGCACCGGCGCCAGCGCCAATAATTGCCGACACTCGTCGCGTCGGCGGCGGCGGCGGCCGCGTCTGCTGCTGTTGCATCGATCCTCGTCGCGACAATGTATTCCAGTTGCTCTCGTTCTGGCTGTGATTTAGATTTTGGTTCTGGCTCGCTGGCTGATTTTGATTCTGATTTTGAGTCGAATGCGATCGTGGCAATGTGCTCTGACTACCGTAGCCACTGCTCGACTCTAGACTCGACTCAGACGTTTGACTGCCACCGTCCTTTTCAGTGGATTCGGTCTAAAATGATGGCCGTAACATTTAAAATCGAGTAAGTTAAAGTAAAAAAATGTTCCATTATTTCTATCGTTATTCAACACTTGCTCAATTACTCACTCTGTTTTGGATTATTTCAAAACATATTTCAAATTAATCCGAAACAATAATTCCAAAAAGCAAGTTTGACATCTTTGAAATTAAGTTTATAATGGCTTATAACTTTCACCAGGTATAATTAGAATTTATTTGTGAAAAAGTAGTTTGTTCCAAGTTTAATTACAATAATCTGGCTTCAGTATTTGGGTGTCAAATTGTTATTCAAAGGACATCAAACAACAATGATTGCAGGTTACAAATATTTGATTAGAACATACTTTCTCGGTGGTTGGAGCAGGAAGCGCTGCTGGTGGTGACGTCACGCCTTGCATGTTTGGATGGTGCATTTCTTGAGCGCGACTCGCAGCCAAACTCGCTAGTTCGTGCATGTTTACGTACATTGGTTGCTGATGGTGCTGCGATGTTAATTCTGCAACAGAGATTTCGTAGTTCATAAATTTATATCAGTTTCATCAGATAATACTCATGGATAATTTATTCAGCGTACATTCCATTGTGCGAGTGGTGTATTTTGCGTGCAATATAATTTTTTGTAATGCAGAAACTTTTTTCATAAATGTAAAATGAAAAAACTTTTACAAGTACTAATTTATTGAAAAATAATCGTTCTATATCAATACATTTTCATTTAAAATTTAATTTTTATAACACCATGCAGTACCACAATTATTTATTTGTTTTTGTTTTTATTAGCTAGCATAGATAAACTGAAGTAAAAGAACTTTTTAACAGACAATCAAAGTGTTACAAGGCACAAAATTTACAATGCTACCAGTGTTCGTGATGGTGCAAAAATACAAGAAAATAGTAGAAAAAAAGGTAAAAGTTTTCATGCAGGTTGATATCTGACATCGCGTCGTACAATGAGTCCATGATTCAGCCAGAACGTGACTACAGAATGCAAATTCGATCGTCATCATGCGCCAAATTGATGGTTACCTTTGGCCAAATGAGCGGGCAAAGGTAACCTCGCTTTGCCCCGCGGACTTCCAGGTGATTCGTGTTTGTTGGGCAGCGACGGCCGCTCCAAGCTGGAACACCTGCTCGGCACGGGCGGTTTGGTACCGCTATTTTTGCGTATCTGCGTGCGCGCGGACTGCTGATTCGAAGGGCTGTAATTTAGCGACGATGATACAGGAGAAGCCGGCTGGCTGTGGCACAATGTTCCGCCGTCCGGAGGTTGGAACGTGTAAACGCTGAGAGCTGGTCTCTGGTGTCCTTTCTCATATGCTAAAACCATTTATGCATTTTATTGTCACTTGGTACTGAAGTAAATAGCAGAAGGATGACTTAAAAAATTACTTAAATAAAAAATAAGTAAATAAAAGTATTAAAATTGATCAAGATTAATATTAAACTGTAAGAATAAAATCAACGATTTGCTAAGTTTTTTTAAATTCGACATACAAGAAAAAAACATACTGTTATAAAAGTATTAATCTTAATAATTTTTATTACAAAATTCTGATATATGAATTTGTGTAAAAAGTAGTCTTTTCATCTATGACAAAAATCCGCACCTGACGAAATTGTGTGTGGACGTTCATTGACAACACTCTGTGTTTGGCTGTCAAAGGTCGATGTTGACTCCTGGAGATCCGGCCATGTGGAAATAGGCCTGGTCGTTGTATTGCACACCGTGTTTTGCGTGGTGGCATTTGTTACCTGAAAGCAGTCATTCGAGCTTAAAATTGAACCAATTTAACAAGTATCTCGTTTACCATGAATTTAACGAGGCGCGCCAAAGAGCCTGCTGTTTGAGGCGCCTCATGTGAATGTATTGAAAAACGATTATTCGATGTTGCGTGATTGAAAGAAAAAAAGAAAGGAAGAAAAAAAGGAATAAAATGAGAAGCAACAAAAAGGAGGAGGGAAGATTCAAAGAAAGGGACGCGAGAGAAAGAAAGTAAAAAAGATAAAAAGGTCATCGCGTGGTCGGCAGGTGAGAGTGCGATTTACAAAAAAGGCCTTGTATATGTAATAAGCCAGCAAATGTTACCTGATGCTCGGAAATGGGTTGCGAGTACAGTGTGTCTTGCGAGGTGAAGCCAGAGTCACGAGAGCTGCCGTTAGTTAAGTGACGTAACGTCACCCTGCCGGTACCGCCAAGGGGCCTGATGCCAAACGACTACAACGAGTACAACATCGACTACTGCATACATGTTTCTAGATTACGAGCAACGTCTAACAACCCTTCACGTACGACTATACAAAGCGCTCATATTCCTTTCAATATAAGTCCTTTCAATATAAATTATTAATAACTGTAATCGCAAGTGACGCTTTCAAGGCGTTCAGTGTCTACAAATTGAAATTGAACGGTTTCAGTTTTTTATAGTTTGTATTTTTCAATACTAGAAATATATATAAAGTCAGGTACGTGAAGAGTTAATTGTTTTCAACTGAGTAACTAAAGAGTGCTACATTTCTAAGATGCATTTTAGCATGCCGTGTTACAAGTTACAATAATCTGGGCTCGAATGTATACAAAAAGCGATGGTTGGAAAGGCGGATAGCCCGAACCGACTTGACATCGATTCGAGGCATCGTTAAAAATCAGTTAATTGATTCCTTGTCTGAACGATATGATAATTCATTATGAGAAATAGACAGCCTGGCTTGGCTTCTTTATCTCATTGCAGCACGATTCAACATTAATCACCGTCGTCGCTGTTCGTATTACGAGCCTGTACAACAAGAACGAGTGTCTCAAATCATGAATCAAACTTTATATCGAAATTTAAATCAAAAACTGTTAACTAGACTTCGTTACAGCTCAGCAGACACATAAATAGTCCATCATCTTTATGGACTGGCTATAATTACATTCATCGAACTCATGTGTGAGCAATTTTGTGCATATACAACTTACAAACGTCGAACTTAAAGGCATGTTTTGACTTATCGTGGAATCAAAACTGAATTGGGTAATAAGCGAAATTGGAACAGAACGGACGTTAACAAATAAATAAAAGGATAGACAGGTAAGTAGACCAGGAAAAAGGTATTAACAAAAATCAATCAAAGTTCAATGAAAACCGATTTTTGATCACAATGCAAATATTGTTTTTGGTACGGTAGACTCAGAGAAGCTAAAACTGTTACATTATTTAGCTACTCGTACAATTTTTTTTCTTACGGTAGAACTTAATATTAATAATGAACGAATGAAACAAACTTAAGTAACCGAGTATATGAAAATGATGTAAACGAGGTGATGAAGGGATGATTATAGGTGCAATGGCGAGCAATCTTACCTGCGAGAGTGACCTGTGCCAGGGGTAACTCGAGGGGCTTGGGTGACTCTTACTGGATCCGCTACTACTGCTGTTTAGTGAACTAATCGAACACATTGAGCTCTTACGCGAGCCAAGTGATAGGGACGGGCTAGAAGGAGGCGTAGCTAGCGACCATTGCGCCGCGTCGCAGCCTTTGATATCTGTTATCACCTGCTCGGATGCTGGAGGCAGATGATGCGGCGATGCCGCGTGTCTTTGCAGCTGCTCCGAAACCTCTTGAAGATGCGTTAATTCCATCAGCATCGCAATCTCCTCGTCCTGGTTTGTGTCAAACGCATTGTTATTAGACTCTTGCTTCACAATACTTGTACAAAAATAAAGTCTCTTACGTTTGTTCAATGATTAATTGCTTGATAATAAAAAAAAAATTACAGCGAGTAAAACGATATAAATTTTGTAAATTTTCATTTATAGCATATCATAGTTGAGTTATTTTAAGGGTCAACAAATTACATATCGATTATTTAAAATTAACATTCTCACCCTTGTGCCCTTTAAAAGATGAATTAATTATTCATTTTAACATTAGAATTATCATGAATGATAAATTGCTTGTACAACTAAAAATGAATGGTCATTGATTAAAAATAATGATTACGACTTTCCGGAAGTAAATATAATACTCGAAACATTGAATGCTGTGTAAGCATTGACTGATAAATATATTACATAATGCATCGGTGCAATGAGAGAGAGAAAGAATGCTTTTTACCAGGACGGGTTTTAAGAATCGAGCAAGGAGGCAATAACGCCCCCTTTCCTCGAGCAAGGCGGCGCGCACGGCTTTCTTTTCGGTATCCTCCAAACTCTGGCGCTTCTCCTGCACGGAAGCCGTCGACGATTCGAGCAGCCTGTTAAGCTCTACGTCTGGGTTGCCGCGCGGGTCTTGGTTCGTCTGATTCTGCCCTTGGTTCGTCATCTGCCCGTGCAAGTTCATTTGGCTCTTGCGGGCTTTTTTCTTCTGCAGCTTCAGTGTGTCGGTCGAGCGTTTCTTCAGCTCCGCCCGCGCCTTTTTATACTCTTAAAAAACAGAAAGCAGAGCACGCGCTCTTCAAACACACTTCGACTTCAATGACAAGGGACGCCCCGAGTTTATGTTTCGATGACGTCGCTATTAAAGTGACCGTCTGACGAGTAAAAAATAACCGCTTCTTTTCTCTCACTGATTATTTTGCTTCTCTGAACTTGAATTTTCAACTCGGCGATTATTTGTACGGCGGATTGAGGATTTCTTTTTTTTTTTTTTTTTTTTTTTCAAGTTTTTGTCTTTGATATGTTGGATATGATAGTGTCTGTTGTATATTAGAAATACGTGTAAATCAAGTTTTGCATGCGTAATAGGTAAAAAAATATTTAAAATTAAATTCGCGTTGGAAATAGTTTTTATTCTCAAGTTTAAATAAGGAATGCTGTCAATATGATTGATTATTTATAGACTTGATTTGATGTAAATTATTATTATATATTGAAGAAAGGGTTCGAAAAATCTTTGTTCAAATATTATGGGTATAAAAAAAATTTAAAAAAAAGCATTGATTAATTTAAAATGTTAGTGCGATGAGATTCTGAATTTTTCAGACAATTTTTTGTGTATTTGAGTCTCTTTTTTTATATGAAATTGTAATAAATTTGGTTAGTAGTTTTTATACTTAATAATTTGATTAATGTACATACATTTGATTAATGCTTGAAATTAATGTTAACAAAATTAAAATACCTTTTGCATGCTCCTTGTACAAATTGTTCAGCGATTTGTTCCAGTCTTCCAATTTTTCTTGTAGCGGCATTACCAAGCAATCCATGATTGCGCTATTATCAACGTTGAGATATTTCATCATTAACTGTTTCTTTAATGAACTATTTGTAATGCTAAATAAAGATCTTCATTTCGTATTTTTATTATCAATTGATAATAATTTAGTAAATTGTCAATACAACAAATAATATAAAAATGAGTTTAATGTTTTCAACATCAATTAATAATAATAATAAAAAAAAAAGTTGATAGGAAATATTAGTTACATCTTGATAATTCATTAAATTTATCTCAATTTCTGCTTAAAAAAAAAAAAAAAAAAAAAAAAAAAAAAATAAAAATTAAAAATAACCTCTGCTCCTTAAACAAATAAGACGCGTCCAAGCCAAACGCTGTTTAAAAGACGTGTAGGTCGCGAGCGCATTATGAGAGTACAGTAACAACTGTACCAAGTACTGTCGTACTCAGTTACACAAGATAATTATAACTGACGACTGTTGTCATCATCGTCGTGTCAGTGCG
>JABFOV010005139.1:0-12587 GCA_022817685.1 Aradophagus sp. ZL-2020
GTGTAAACCCATCGACTGTAACGCGTTCGTTCGATGCCTTCGCGGTTCAATGATCGTTTCAAAACAGTCTTACAGTCCCCGTTTACAAAAGAGTTATAGTCCCAACTGTGATCCACTTTCTTGATTACACTTCATCGCACTTTATATCTATCGAACTGTCCCTCTCACTTTTGGTCTCTCTCTCTCTCTCCCTCCCCCTCCCCCTCCCCCATCCCCTCCCCCTCTCTCATTTTTCTTCTCTTTCTCGTTGTTTCACCTTCTCTTCGTTAACCTTTACCTTTTCTTCTCCCGTTATTTATCTCTTTCTCGCCTTCGTATTCTCACCCCCTCTATCATTTTCTCTCTTCCATCTTTTTCCACCTCCTCTTCTATCTTTCTCTCTTTTTGTCTTATACTCCGTCCTTTTTTTCATTCTCCTTCTTTGTTTATATCTTTCCCACTGTTTTTACCTTTCTCTCTCTCTCTCTCTTTTGCTCTTTCTTTTCCCATCTTCTCTTTTTGTCCTTCTCTCTATCTTCTTTCCCATTCTCTTTACCTTTTCGTCTCTGTCTCTATCTTTCGCCCTTTTTCTCTCTCTGTTTGTCTTATTTTCTATTCTTTCTCCCTCACTTTATCCTCGCTTCTCTCTCACTTCTCTTCATTCTTTCCAATTCTCTTTTTAAATCGTCACGCCTCCCCGCCAACCCCCCCCCCCTCCACGCTTTCAATTTAATTATGCTCGTCGTCAAAGCGACTTTTTTCGTCGGCTACAACCTCGAAGCCAAGCGCATCTCTAACGCTCCGAGATTCGGACTTTTCTTTCGTTTCCCGTAATCAGGACGTTCATTGCATGGCCAGTCAATTGTACAATCATCGCTCGATTAATGTGGATATTTACAGTTAATCACCGCGACCGCCTGTCCGAGTCTTTCTCATCGACTTTATAATAATACAAACGTTATAGTGTTTGAAAAGTAATTAACCTTGAAGCAAAGAAAATGCTTTCAGTCTCGGCTGTTTATAAATTATAATTTTAACCAAGTGCAAAAAACATGGTTTTACTCCCTCAAATCAACTTATGAAAACCTCAGGAAGCAAAACGAAGGCTTTGCTTCCTGGATCTTTTCATAAAACATAAAAACAGTTATTTTCTAGGGAAGAATTTAAAGAGCAATCTAGGGAACAATTATTTTCCAGGAAACTATCCTGGTACTAGTTTGCGAGCAGCTACTAATTGGGGAACAATCTAAAAAACAATCTGGGGCTTAGACATTTTCTAAAAAACAATCTACAGGGCAATATTGGAAGCAATCTTTATATTAATCTATAAAGCTATTATTATATATCTATTAATCGCTTTTTGAGATGCGATTGAGGGCGTACACTTGGAAACAATCTAGGGAGCAATTCCCTTCTAGAGAACAATCTTAATAATAATACCAATAAAACCACGTTTTTCACGCCACGAACGATCCCTAGTAGCAATTACTTAATAGGGAGCAATCTGAGAAACAATAATTCTATAGAAGCAACTACTTACTAGGGAGCAATCTAGAGAGCAATCACTTTCTAGAGAAAAACAGTCTAGAGACCAATCTTCTTCCAATAATCTAGAGGGAAATTTCGAGACTAACCCCTTTCTAGTAAGTAATCTTACGACAATCTAGAAAACCATTTTCTAGGGAGCAATCTAGGGAGCAATCACTTTCTAGTGAAAAATAGTCTAGAGACCAATCTTTTTCCAATGATCTAGGGGACGATCTTGACACTAATCCCATTCTAGTAAGCAACATTAAAACAATCTAGCTACCATTTTCTAGGGAGCAACCTACAAAGTAATCACTTTCTACGTAAAAATCTAGAGAACATCCAGATCTAGAGACCAATTCCTTCGCAAGGACGAATATTGAGACTAATCTTTTTCTACGGAACAATCTTCAATACCAACTTGAAAGTCACCATTTCCTAGAGAGCAATCTTGAAGAAAATTTTAAGAAGCAATCCCTGTTTAGGGGAAAATAACAAGATTGTTCTACCTAGAAGGAAAGAAAATATTATCTGACTTCTTCGACACTTCCGTTTTCTCAGTATTGATTACTATATATATTTTACTGTTTATCGATACGAAAAATTGACTACACCAGCGAAGTCTATGCCAAATGAAGGCAACTTGATTTCGTCGAAACGCATCGATGATTCGCTTGCGCGCGTTCTCGAGTTTCGGGCCCCCAAAAACTCCGGGATCGCAAAATCTGATTAACAATCTTCGCCGCGTAATTCGACCTGATAAAGTTTCGATATCAAGTGGCAAACTAGGGACAAACGTTGAAGCACTCCGCGCGGTATTGTTGATGCCGCTTAAGTACCCGGCAACGCGTGACTGTGGGTGGCACTTAATGCACTGAAACAATGTATAGCACTCGTGCGGCCAAGGTGCGCTGAATATGTTTGCAATATGCACGCCCTTAATGGCCGTAATGAGGATCGATTTGAATGTAAATTGATCCCGTTGTTGGCACTTGTTATCGCACAAAAATACGGCCATTTTTTCACGCCACCAAAGCTGGTTCCGTTGCAAGTCTCATTTACATATTAGCCGAAGACAAAACAAAGCGTAATTTCTCGAATGAAAAAAAAATTTTTTTCTTCGTCCAATTATAACTCAAAAATGTTGTTATTGAAATATGATCCGTTTTAATTTGAAAAATAAAATCTCAGTGATTAACTTTAATTGTAATTTTTGTATATAAATTTGTAAATTATAATGAAAACTAATAAATTTTGTTCGAAATCGATGCTTGCACAATTGCATTTTGCTTGCACAATTTTTTGCCACAAATTTGAAACTTTTATTATATTTGAATTACAATAATTGCACTTCTAATTAAAAAGAAGTATTGGAAGAATCTCAGAAAACGCTGAAATTTCGAAGACGTCTAATTTACGTCGAATTGACGTTCAAGCCATCAAATTGACGTTTTATTCACATTTTAAACGTCAGTGTGCTGTTCGAGATGAAATAATTGTTTATTTTAGTTTGAAAAAAATTATTTGAAGAGTCCCACACAACGCAAAAGTTTCGAAATCGTCTAATTTACGTCTTATTTACGTTTTGAACTTCCGTGTGCTGTTCGAGTAGAAATACTTCGTTTAAATTAGTTTAAAAAAAAACTATTAGAATAATGCAATACAAGGCAAATTTCGAAGACGTCTAATTTACGTTGAATCGACGTTTAAGCCACCTAATTAACGTCTAATCCATATTTTAAACATCAGTGCGCCATTCGGGATGAAGTATATTGTTTAGTTTAGTTTGAAGTAAACTATTTGAAGAGTCCCACACAATGCAAAAATTTCGAAATCGTCTAATTTACGTCGAATCGTCGTTCAAGCCACCTAATTTACGTCTTATTCACGTTTTGAACTTCTGTGTGCTGTTCAAGTAGAAATGCTTCGTTTAAATCAGTTTAAAAGAAACTATTAGAATAATGCAATACAAGGCATATTTTCGAAGACGTCTAATTTACGTCGAATCGACGTTTAAGCCACCTAATTGACGTCTTATACACGTTTTAAACATCAGTGCGCCATTCGAAATGAAATACATTGTTTAGTTTAGTTCAATTTAGTTTAATAACCTCCAAGTCGGACAAACTTTAATACAAAATTTGCTACTTTCACTCGAAACGGATGAATTACGGTGGCACCGAATAAAAGAAAGTCCGATAAAGTGAAACAATGAGCAATAAGTTTCGGTGGTAAATCAGGGCAGGTAATGGCTCGTCCTGAATGGAAACGTTATCGATGCTAATTATCGTCGTGGGATGGGAATCGTTATAAATCGTTTACCAGGCCAAGGAAGAAGTATATTAGGAGATCGTAAATTTATAATTAGCGCCGTTAATGGCCGCGACAATTTCGGCGCGGATGTTAAGGGGATATTAAAGATCCGCGCGCGGCGCTATATCAAAAAGCTGGAACTCAATTTGGCCGCGCGACCAAAAGTCAGCCGTTAATTCAACGATTAGCATAGGATTTGCCGGCCGAATTCGATCGGATTAATATTTAAATACGGGGCTCTGCGCGTAATCACGTATTAAGATATATGCAAAGTCCCGAGGAATCGCTGCTTTCATTCGTCTAGGCTATTTCACGCGGAATTATGCAATATGCGATTCCGAGTGTACGAACTGTACCCTGTACAAAGTTTTAATGTAACGTATGGTTTTACTGACAAATAACAGTGGCGCTGCGGTCGTATTGCAATATTTTCATCATTAAGAACCATTTTTGAGGTTAGCTTTGTTATAGGATTGAGCAATGTGTAAAAGGAGTGAGTGATAAGTAAAAAGAGGAAGTTTTAATTTTTAATTTGGCGAAAAACGCACCTAAGGTCGATTGAAAACCAATTAAAAGCCGAATATTGAAATATGATAATCATCGCCAATCTACCTTACCGACATTTTACTACTTATTGAATGATTTAGATAGATGAGATAATATATTATATACACCTATCCACATTATATATACAAATCAACTGCGTCGTTTCAACACACGACTGCGTGATGTCGAATAAAACGAAAAATCCTAACCTCTAAATATTGAAGCCCTGATAACCTCTATGAAAAAATCATCTTCAGACACTCTAAAGACGTCATTCAGTCTTATCTCTCTCGTTTTCACTTCACTTCAATTAGAAACAATACAGTTATAGAAAAACACTTTTGGCGGGAAAATCGACAATTCAAATTTCATCATCCTCTAATTCCCCTCGCTTCCAAAACTCACCCTCCCCCTGCTAAAAAATAATTCGACAAATCCCAGACTTCTTTTCCTTATCTACTGACAAATGAAGTCAACGACTTAACAAGCGATCGTCGGCGATCCCCGATTACCAACTCAGCTGGAAAAGTCCGGCTTCTTGTGCACTGCCGGCAACTTAACTTTATCTGGCCGGGGGCCGAAAAAAGGTTATCGCAAGCGGAATCGCAAGTAATTCGGCTAAATCCCGGGGTCAACGTGGCCGAGGCAGGTAATTGCCCAGGATCTCCGTTACGGGGCTGCCGACAGGGTGCGCCAGTGTGGCGGTGTCACTGCCGCTGTGTTGGTACGACCCCAAGAGTGCCGTCCCGCCGACAGGGTAATTGTGTCCGTCGCAACGACGACCACCCCGCGGATCTGTAATCGCGATGAATAGCGAGCGTTCCCGGTGATCCACTCGCATCTCGTGCTTTATTAACGTCGCCCGAAAGTTTTTTTCATGACAAGAAAATATAAGTAGCTATTAATCACAGGTAGATGGCACCACTTTTCCGAATGTTTTTTTTTTATAACTGGGGGTGATAAAGAATATAGTTCGTATGAGGTAAGTATTTTTAGTGCCTAAACTACGAAATGGGGTTTTTTTATTTTGAAGAGTATGGAAGAAAAGGGTATTTTACATTTTGATTCGAGTTTTTGAATCTAATATTTATTTCATATCAAAATATTTCTTTTTGTCTTTCACTCAAAACATCTTGTTTCAGTAATGTAACAAGTGTTTTATTACCTTTTTTTACATAGATAGATGTAAAATTTGAATTGGTCGATTTTCCCGCCAAAAATGATTTTCTAATTAAAGCCTTTTTCGAGAAGTTTGGTAATGGCATACAATTTTTAGGTTAAATTGGTGAAATCTTACTTCGAATTTGTAATTGATAACCTTACTGTCACTGTACATTAAATTTTACAAAGTAACTTCTAACCTCAAATCTCTATATTTTCAAAATAACAAACTAATGCAATTAGAAGTTAAAGTGGAAATCAACCGAAAAAATATCATTAATGAATGCAAAAAGAAAATAAAATCGTTCGAAAATTTGACATCACGAAAACGTAGGCGATAATATCGGCCGAGTCGCGCAACACCACCAGGGGTCGCCGCTAAATGAAAATAATGAGATTTGCCGCGCGCCGGAAATTGAACTAGGCGTAGGAAGTTCAGGTGAATCGCATCAATTGCCATACTTCGTACCTGTCTCGGCGAATAATGGAACGGGACATCTCGCCGCAATATAGCCAACGGCAATTCGTTTTCTTATTATTCCGCCGTACTTTTTCTCCGTCCGTCCCGAAGGAGGCTCCTCCGGAAGTTGACGGTCAAATAATTGCCACGTGTTTTTCCTCGCTCGTTAAATCCCGGCGAAATTTCGCTCCGAAATTAAGAGCCTCCAATTTTTATTGACGCGTTTCGTTCGCCGCAGATTTTCTTCCAGCCGCCCGCGTTTTGTCGTTCAAATTTACCGCCATCATCTTAGACCATTGATTGATGACTACATAGACGCGCGCGCGAGTCAAAAACGTGTGCGCTCGTTTTAAACACTTTGCTGAGGTTAACTGAATTATTGTATTTTAAAATATTACAATACGACAATAGAATTTTCAAAATGAATTTTGTATTTACCGCCATCAACTTTGGCCATTGATTAATGCATGCATAGACGCGCATGCGAGTCAAAAACGTGTGCGCTCGATTTAAACACTTTGTTGAGCTTAACTAAATCATCGTGTTTCAGAATATTACTTTAAACTATAGAATTTTCAAAATGAATTTTGTAATTACCGCCATCATCTTAGGCCATTGATTAATGAATACATAGACGGGCACACGTGCGTCAAAAACATGTGCGTCCGTTTCTAACACTTTTCTGAAGTTAACTCAATCATTGTAACTATAGAATTTTCGAAATGAAGATTTTCTAGATTAGGTTATTCCGGCAAAATTGATTAACATACAATTGTGTTTCTTATTGAATAAAAAATTAAAATACATTTAATTTTTGATTAGTAATAAATGTTGAAAATTTGCTATATGTATAATTGCAAAGTTACCTTTGTCAGCCAATGGAAAATCAAAATAAAACTCGCGTCCACTCACCTGAAACAGAAAAAGGATAGAAAAATTAAAAAGACCATCCTCTGTCGCAATATTTTATATTCGAATTTGCTTAATGCGAGAGTGTGTACGACGTTCATGAAAGGAGGGTCATTGGCGCCAAGAGCTGTTATACAATTCTCTTCAATTAAACGACATTACATCGCAACAATGTATACAATTAAAACCGATTATCAAGATGCCTGCTTTGTGTCTTACTTTCACTTATTTGTGTATTTCTGTTAAATATTTGTATTTGAAGAGTTGTTATTTATAATCTGCCGTTTATATAAATACATTAAAATTTCGAATTCGTTTGTAACCAAACTAAAAATTACAAAAATATGGCGCACAATATTTTTGAATCAAAAAACGAAAATTTAAATAATATTCATTTTTGCCGACCATTTTTTCATCTTTTTTCGTAACTTTGAGTGTAATTCATTCTAGCAATTACAACTTTTGAAATTTTGAATATTTTTTCTTTTATGTATAATATCCGAAAGAAAATAAAAAGCTTCTTTTTCAAATTCATTTCCGTCTTTCAATTCGTAAGTCTTTCATTATATACCATCATTTTTCGACCTTCAAATTTGTAGGTAAAAGATGGTTGAACGAAGACCGAAGGAGATTGATACGAGACGAAAAAATTTTAACATTTTCGTCTCTTTTATAAGGGAAAATTCAAAAGCACTGCAAATAACCGAGCTCGTAATGAGCGGTATAAAAGAAAAGTTAAATCAAAGCTTTAAATCATTTTAGCTCCTTTTGTGATGTGGATTTCAAAAGTACCGCAAATATCACAATTTGTAATTGACGTGTAAAAGAACGAAATTAATCTTTGCAACGTCGGAGGATGATTAAATATAATACCACAAACATCGTGAATTTTTTCATGGAAGCTACACTAATTTTAACCTTAATGAATTTTTCAAATCGGAGCTAATTAGGGAAGCCAGACGACCACAATTTTCATGACATCATGGTGATGTCAAAGTGATATCACTAATGCATCACAAGTAGTTTAAATGCGACTGCAAACTCGATTCTCTGTGTGACATCACTGTGATATCACACGGTGATGTCTGAGTTTTTTTTGCGATATCACAATAATATCAGACGACGATTTTATATCGATGTTACCGTGATATCTTAATGATATCACTGAAATTTCATAGTGATTTCACTACGACTTTGTAACCATATCACATTGATATCGTACGGCGATATCACTACATGATGGACATGATGATATCTTAGTGATATCACTACAAAAACGAAGTAACATCATTGAGATATCACGGTAATATCATAAAATCTATCTGTAACATTACTTCGATATCACGATGAAGTGTTTGTAACATGACCGCGTGATGTCGAAATGACATCACTTCGACATCACCAAGAAGACGCAATGTGACCTCTATAATATCTTGGTAATATCAATATAAATTTGATCTGTGACCTTACTGTGATATCAAAACGACATCACCTCGACATCACCAAGAAATCGTCGTAAAATCTCTATAATGTCATGGTAACATCGATTTGATCAAATCTGATCTGCGATATTACTGTGATATCACAATGACATCACCCCGACATCATCGGAATATCATTTCAAAAATGTTAACTCGTTCAACTATCTTTCATCTCAGCTCGTGTTTAAACCCAAATGACTCTAGCTAATCCTTTATCTTATGATATCTCAGTGATATCACTGAAATATCATAGTGGTGTCACTATAACTTCGTCACAATATCATATGGCGATATCACAATGAAGTATTCGTAACATCACCGCGTGATATCACAATGACATCACTCGACATCACCAAGAAATCGCAATATGACCACTGTAATATCATGGTAACATCACTATAAATCTGATCTGCGATATTACTGTGATATCACAATGATATCTCCGCGACATCACCGGAATATCATTTCAAAAATGTTAACTCGTTTAACTATCTTTCATCTCAGCTCGTGTTTAAACTCAAATGACTCAACCTAACCTTTTATCTCATCAACGGAATTTCATAGGTTATGTTACCACTTGCCCAACTTATTATCTTCAATCATCCGGCTTCACCTAATTAAAAAGTCAATAAAAAAAAACCTCCATCCATTAACTCTTATCCCGTAAAATTACAAACGAAATGGCCCTCCGGGGGCTTATAAAATTTGTACTCCCGAGAAAAAAAGGGAAGAAGAAAAAAGAAACAATATCAACGGCGCATCCGCCGAGCTGAGAAGTGGCGCGACAGTAAAAACGTCTTGCTCGTTATTATTGCGCGGGCTCGAATCGGTAAAACTTTCGACGGCGCGTAATATCACGGATAACGAGTCAAAGTGAATGAAAGAACGGTGCCGTTGGGTCGAAACAAAACGCCCGGACAGTTGCAAAGGAATCGCGCGAATGAAAGGCGCCGGTTTGGCCTCGCTCGAAAATGCGTAATTGCGTTCGGAAAATCCTTCGCTCGTCATCATTATATTAAGACCGGCCGCCGTGACTCGCCTCGTGCATTTCCACTGAATCGCGATGTTACGGTGACGTCACCGTTGAATGAATTCATTAATTCCTTCGTGCATTACAGCTTCTCACTTCGCCCGTTCACCTTCAATTTTTCACAATTATCTCCGATCGCGATTTGTCTCTCCGTTGACTTTTACACTCGCAATTGATGGACAGAAATAAAACGATAAAAATAAACGTCATGCTTCGCCTAATAAAATGCATTAAGGAAATCTGCACTCTGAAGTAAAGTTGAACTGCTGTTGAGAGGGGGGGGGGTGGAAGAGCGGGGGAAATAAGTACAGTTATTGATGATGATGATGATGATGATGATGATGATGATGATGATAGTGATGATGGTGATAATGATGAAAATGATGATGATGGTGATGATGATAATGATAATGATTATAATGGTGATGATGATGATGATGATGATGATGATGATGATGATGACGGTCATAATGATGATGGTGATAATGATGAAAATGATGATCATGGTGATGATGATGATGATGATGATGGTAATAATGATGATGATTATTATGATGGTGGTGATAATGATGATGATGGTGATGACAATTACTTTATCATCCTTTATATTTTCATATTTAAATTATAAACTTGAGGCAATTTTTTATTATAATAAATGCAAGGAAAATGAAATATCTCTATCTCTTTCATCTCACTATCTAACTCTCTCCTTAACATTGTGTACGAGAGAGATAAAAAGATATCAACCAACAAAATTACCTTGAAGTTCTATACTAAATATGTCAAGATATGTTAATAAAATATGTATGTATATATATTGCGTCGTGACCATCTGTCGAATCGAATTCGTCAATCGATTCTCGAATTTCCCGCTTTGATCAATAGTTAGCTCTTCATTAAAATACCATTTACGGAGAATCGACATCAGAAAAAGTGATGATTGGAACGATTGTTTTGAAATTGGGCCACATGTTAAATGTGACTAAAAGTAATACAAAGTCTTAAAACATGAAATTATTCAAGTGGAAATTAAACGATGATAATGACGACGATGGCAATTTCATGACCTTCCAAGTATCAGTATCTTTCATGATCTTTCAAGTATCTGCATCTCCCTCTTTTACAATGAATCCGAGAGACATAAGAAGATACCATCTGAATAATTACTTCGAAAACCTACAAAAAATGCCCGCAAATTGAAAAACTTAAATTTCGTAGTATATATATATTGCGGCGTGTCCACCTATCGAATCTGACAATCGATCCTCGAATTCGCGCTCCAATCGATAATTAGCTTTTCTTTTAATAAAGCAACATCAACGAAGACTAGGACATCGAAGAGAAACGATAATTGCTTTGATAACGGAACGATTGTTTCGAAATTGGGCCACAAGATTTCGCCGCGGCGCAACGGTCGCGAAGAGGTCGGGCATAATGAGCTGCCGACGACGAGTACACTTGTGCAAATTGCAAACCCGTTTATCGAAAGCAAACACCACACTTTGTCCCCCCCGCCACCTTTTTTCCTTTCTTCTTTTTCGCGCGCGCCAAGTTCGTTCACACTCGACGACGCCGGCATTCCCGCGCGCTATTGTGACAGGTCTTATGTCATTGACCATAAAAGTATTCGTGCCCCGAATCAAATGACGTCGCGAAATTTATCAATCGAAATTAACGCGCGATTAAATGCGTCAGCGAATCGTCGGCTCCGACAATTATCCGTACCGATGAGCCGTTATGCCGCAATAATATTCATTTCGAGCAATTACCGGGAAAATCGAATGAAGCAGCACGCGCCTGCTATCGCGGAAATACGTACCTCGGCAGGATTCGATTTCGCGAACAATTATTTCAGATCGGCGTGTGCCTTGTCAAAGAAATTATACCTCAAACGTTGCACGTGAATGGCGACTGCGAATAAAGGCAGGTGCGTTGGAAAATATCGCGCCGGAGTGATCGTACAATTAGCGCGGCAAAAGTTCGATGCGAAAAATCGATTACGAAAGTAACAATGTTGAATTGTGGTGATGTAAGTTCGATGATTGTAAAAATAGGGATGTTTTTTACTGTAATTTAAAAATATTGAATCGAAAAATTAAAATTTGATTGTAAATTTAACTATTTATATTGTGAGGATGAGTGTCTTATATTGAGACATTATTTGGGTTTAAGATACCTGAAGAGTGTTGATTAAATATGAAGTCAATACTGGGTATATTGAATTAATATTGTCAATATGATGATCTTTTAAATGTATATATTCACGGTCTTATTATCGTTGATTCAATATACGATTGTTCACTCCCTTAAGATTGACTCAATAATGTTCTTGATTTATCATACAATTATTATTATGTTATTGATTCAATAGAGATATGTTCAGTCTATCAATATTGATTCAATATTGATGTTGATTCATTATATTAATGTTCATTAATAATGGTTTACAAGAATTTTCAAATCATTATACATATGATTCACTATTAATTTAGTATCCACATTAATTCATCATTTTTATACTTTGTTGATTGAACATTGACTCAATATTGATTCAATATGCTGATTTTCGTTAATATTCATTTGAGTTAATCTTAAAGATTAAATATCAATACCGATTATCATTCATACACCACGTCAATTCAATATTAACTCAACATAGGAATGTTCACTCCATGAATATTAATTCAATATGATTTTCAGTTCATCATAATTTTGTCACGTTGATTCAATATTGGTCAATATTGATTCAATATACTGATTTTCGTTAATATTGATTTAAGAAAAATTTAAATTCATTATTCATTCGATTTATTATTGATTAAATATCAATACTAATTCATCATTCGTGTACTCCGTTGATTCAATATAGATTCAATATTCTTCTTGATCTGTCAAACAGTTATTATTATATTACTGACTCAATATAGAAATGTTCAATCCATCAATATATACATTCAATATACTGTTGTGCTATAATATTGATTTAAGATAAATTTTAAATCATTATACAGTCGATTCAATATTAATCAAATATCAACACCAATCCATTCATCGTATTCCATGTTAATTCAATACTGATTCAATATTAATAAAAAATAAGAAATTGTATATTGATTCATCTCCAGCAATAATTAAACATATAACATATTGATTCAACATTGACATATTGATTTAATATTGA
>JABFOV010005140.1:0-12586 GCA_022817685.1 Aradophagus sp. ZL-2020
CTTAGTAAGTGTATACAATACATATAAATGACATAAAAAATTGATTTATTATACATATAATAAAATACATATATTAGATTGGCGTTTCAACTTAATTTAGACTATACATTTGTACTTAATCTAGATATATGGTATACATATATTATACGTCTTGTTCTATCGGGGTTAGGACAATGACATTATATCTTAGTGACATTGTCTTTGACGACAAATCTATTACAAAAACTGCTTCTGGGGACAGTGATTGTGGAGGCATTATTTGTTATAGAGTCTCTGTAGTCAAAATTATATATTCTACAAAAGATATTCTACAAAAGATTGAATACAATTTCACTTTTTCGAGTTATTTAACAGTGTAATTTTTTAAATAAACTACACACGCTATTATGCAAACAATTGATTATTTAGAGTCGAATTACTTATAAACGATACATCGATTTTTAAGATTCCAAAGTCTTAAATAACCGATTATAAGATTCGACTCGATTTTTATAATTACTAGGATCAATACGCGCGTTTCACGCGCGCAAAATTTAAGTTCAGAAAATATGAAAATCATTAATTTGAAATTTTTCTAGGTTCATCTACTTTTGTCATTTTTTATTTACTTATTTTACAAAATGATCATAAAACATATTTTATAATTATATTAAAAAATATTGTACTTCAAAATTACGTCAAACTATAATAGTAATAATAAATTTATAAATCCTTATGAAATTTTGAACCTTTCAATATTCATAATGTTTTTTTATATATATAGGAACAGGTTTTAGAGATTTCACATTACTATTTCAAATTATGAAATCAATTAATATTATAAAATATAAAGCACTACAAATAATTATTCAAATTATTCGTAACCCTAACTACTAACAATAATAAATGTCAAATGACATATATTTCTTTATATTTAATTCAAAACTTGAACTTAAAACCTCGACCAATCACGCAACAAATAGAAAAGTTACATAACTAACATCAAGATTATTAAATCTACAATTTCCTTGAGGAGATGAACATTTGTAAAGAATTGATTTTAGGGTAAGTGCCTTTAAAGATTTTTTGAGATAATGCCTGTAAGAGAATTGCATTTGGATACACTGTCACCGAGAATACAGTTTTCGGATTTTATGTATAAACAAATTTTTATTCAACAAAGTTTTAGAGCGGTTACTTTTTGTGAATTCAGAATCTATTAGAATAATAATTATAAACATACTGCCTTCGGTAATACAACATTTGCAGACACTTTCTTTTTAGACATTACCATTAAAAACCATGGCTTAGAGACTAAATGCATTCGCTATATTCTTTACAAGAACTTACTTTTGAGGACACTACTTTCGTTAAAAATAGCATTTTAGTCATTGACATATATATATATGGACTGCATCTCCTTACGTTAAGCGACGTCCAAGTCATAGAGGAAGACACAGAGTTTCATAAAAAAGCTACTTCTTTTCCAATTACCATGTATGGAAACAATACATTTGGAAAATTCATATTTGAAAACATAGTTTTGGTTATAGAGTATATAATGACACAGCTCCTGAAATGATGGAATGAGGAACCAAATTTTGAGGAAAACTGCCTTTAGGGACTTAGTATTTGGGGACACTACATTTGAAAACAGTGATTACCACCGAGACAAGAGCTTTTGTTCCAACGTCTTTAAAGATTCTGTCTTTTTTTTTATAATTTTTTTTGACATTGCCTTCGACGAGAATAAATTTGGGGACAGGCCATTTACAAGTACTGCCTTTAATGACGTTACATTTGGGGACAGTAATTACGGAGACAAGTGTTTGTCACAGCTTTATTAATAAAACTGTCTTTAGATACACTGCCTTTGGGGACTGTTGCATAACAAAAACTGCTTTTAAAGACATTACTTTTGAAGACAGTTTTAAGCCACAGTCTTTGGCGAAACTACCTTCGAGGACACTGTCATTAAGAATATTGCTTTCAGAAACATTGCCTTTGGGGACATCAATTTGAGGATTTCAGTGAGAAATTAATTTCAGCCCTCGAATGTAGCGTTGCATGAAAATCACTGTTGGTGTCAGTCTTCAAATCTAGTGTTTGTCCTTGAAACTAGCGCTTTATATCCGATTTCTTCCGCAAATACAGTGTTACACAAGCGTTTCTAGAGTATTATGAATTTAAGAGTATTCAATTTTTGGTTTGGTGCATACATGCAGGGCAGTATTTTTTTTTTCAGTCAATGTCATAACATTATGTGTCACAAGCAATAACTGAAGAGAAATGATCTATCTCCATTATAAGTAAACGTAAATATTTGAACATCAAAAATACGTATCGCTTATGTAATTTTGTATTAACTATTGCGTGCATATTCGCGTGCATTGCCGCATAAACATTCGCAGGCAATTCGCATGTATTTTGCTTAAATTAATGTATGCATATCTATATATATTTATATATGCAGATTGCCTACAGTTTTTTATGTACATTTGTATGCAATTGACAAGCAAATAAACACTTCAATTTTGTGTTCAATTACACCATATTAGTGGTTGGAAACAATATTTTAAGAAACGGGGTTTAAATTTATCTTAATATGTATTTAAATATTGTTTCATACTCTATACAACAATGTTTGTAGGTTTACGTATTGGGTTATGTTACATAGTACAATAAATAACAATTTGAATATTTCCCCAGATTGCGTGACAATGGGGATAGTACATTCAGCGCGTGGTTACCGTAAACAAGGATTGCATCGCGGATCATCCATTATCTTATTATAAGATCCGCATGCTTGCCTTTTTTGATCTCGCAACGCAGGTTGTAGGACATTGCTTTAAAGACGATATTTTTGACGATACTACATCTGGAAAGAGATGAGAAGATTTAATATTTACACATACTTAAAGTAAACATATTTAACATATAAAAAGTAAACATATTTAACATATTTAAAGTAAACGTATTTAGTGTATTTAAGGTAAACACATTTAGACATATTTAAAGTAAAAGCAAGTAAAAGTTTACGTTAAATAGGTTTTTAAACCGAAGAATACAGTTCAAATATTTATCGACTTTTCTCTTCCGTTTGAAGATTTTACACCAAAATGGACATAACTTAATTTGTTTTCATTTTGGTCTGATTTTATGTGCAAGTGAATTTTATAAAAATTTAATGATATAAAGTTCAACAATCACAAAACAAGCGGTTGAGGTAATGTTAAATTATCTGAAATATTTTTTAGTCTCTTTAATTGACGCGTGTGTGGCTTTAGATAAAACAGGGAAAAGATAATCAAGTGATTTCAAGCAACAATATATTGAATTGCTAAAATTTCAAAAGCCAGAAATTTTGGGCGCTAGAATTTTGAGCGCGAGAGTTTTTCAGCGATATTGAGCGTCAGAGATTGTAGTCGCCAAATAGAGAAAAATTTCGTAGTCGCTTAACTTGTTTTTTGCCTAAATTTTGCTTTAGTTTCCGTAAACTTTGACGCGAAATATTTCGCCACCAAAATTCTAACACCCAAATAACAGATTGTTCATTTTCGGATGAGATTTCATTTTTTATTTAGCTTAAACCAGTTGTTACATTTTTGACGTATAATTGAATTATACTGAAATTCCAATGCAGATTACACATTTGTCGATAATATGAACAAAATCTCTATTGATTGAGTCAAAAAACCGCTAATCTGTCAGATGTCAACATCTGACAGATTAGCGGTTTTTTGACTAATTCTGCACCTGATGCCTGGTATTTACTTCCGCAGGTTAACTTTTAATTTTAAATGAAATTATATGTATTTTGACAAATTTTCATTTAGAACAAATAAGATCACGAAAGGTACATTACTTTTTTACCTAAGTCTATAAGTTTTATTCGATAGTATCTAATTCTCTGACATAGTTTATTTCATAATATTTTGTAATTTGGGCGTTAGAATTTAAGGGGTGAAAAGATTTGCGTCAAAATTTGCGAAAGCTGGAGCCAAATTTAAATGAAATAAATCTAATGACTAGGAAAACTTTTTCCATTTGTTGCCCAAAATTTTGGCGTCTAAATTTTTGGTTGCTTTATATGGTTTGTTATAATATAACAGACAAAGATTCGCTTCAATGCTACACAGAGACGTTTTTTGCTTGTGTTCTAAGAAATAAATAATTGAAAAAATTGTAAATTTGAAAATTTCTTTTTAAACTGTCACCTAAAATAAATGGCACCTAATTATGTGTATGTCCCTGAGGTTCCCAAAGATACGTCATACTTTTCCTAAAAGTGTGCCATTCAAATAAAAAAAATTTTTTTAATTAATCTAAGTGGCCGCTTTTTTGGATTTGATCAAATGTCCTTAATCTTAACACTTCCCCGAAAACGCGTGTCACTCTATATATGCCGGAATGATTGAGTACTACTTAGTACTACTTATTCAAGGAAATATCTAGTAATTTACAGTTGGGTAAATTACTGAAGACTTTATTAAATTATAAATGGTTAATTTTTAATTTTTTAGCAGTGTAGGTTCGGGAAACTGTGCTTTTACATTATATAGTGGCGCGTTGACAATTAAATATTCTGCAATAAAATTACCCTATCGAGCTCGTTGGCGACATTTCTTTCTATATATTATTTAATCTAACCTCTCGCCAACACAGTGTCTTCACAATCTTTGCTGTTTCTTATGGCATTATTTTTCTAAAACATTTTTTTGAAGTTAAGATTTTTTACACGCCTTCTTTAGGATAAATAACTTTAGGTACACTGCTTTTGTGTACCATATTATTCAAGTTGTATCATAAAGGAGACTCAACTTCGAAAACTCTTGTTTTCAATATCTAGAAGAAAATAACATTCGGTATCAATACCTGCAGAAAGAGTTGTCTTGAGGAAGGTGTATATAAAAATTACAATTTAGGATATCATGAAAAGGCTACTTTTTTCCAATTACGATGTTTGGTAACAGCACATTTGGGAACATTCATTTTCAAGAAGCTGGTTTTGGTTTCAGAGTATTACACAGCTGCTGAAACAATAACTTTAGGGACCTAATTTTGCGGAAAACTGCCTTTAGGGACTTTGTATTTGGGGACACTATATATGAAAACAGCGATTACCACCGAGACAAGAGCTTTCGTTGCAACGTCTTTGAAGATTCTGTCTTTCATTTTTTTTTCTGTTTTTTGACACTGTCTTTCAGAAGAATGTCTTTGAGGACAAGCCCTTTACAAGTACTGCCTTTAAGGACATTACATTTAGGGACAGTAATTACGGATACAAGAGTGTCATAGCTTCATTGAAAAAACTGTCTTTGGATACACTGCCTTTGGGGACTGTCCCATAACAAAAACTGCTTTTAAGGACATTACTTTTGAAGACAGTGATTGTGGAGTCAAGTTTTTCTTATGGCTTGTTTTAAAACACAGTCTTTGGGGACACTGCCTCTGAGGACACTGCCTTTGGGGACATTACATTCAGTGACATTGCCTTTGGGAACATCAATTTGAGGATTTCTGTAAGAAATGGGTTTTAGCCCTCGAATGTAGGATTGCATGAAAATCACTTTTGGGGTCAATCCTCAAATCTAGCGTTTGTCCCTAAAACTAGCGCATTATATTTTTTCCGTAAATTTAGCGTTACACTAACGTTTATAATTTTCTAGAATATTATAAATTCATTAGTAATCAATTTTTAGTCTAGTGCATACATGCAGGCCAGTATTTATTTCTCTTTATTGTCCTTTGCAAAAAAATAATTATTTTTGAAGTTATACAGTGAAGTCATAACCAGGTAACTTCAAATCTCTTAAAAAAATGTTTTAACTCTAAAAATTCCCAGAAACATCGTGTACGTCCACAAAATAGCTTCGTTGATTAATTGAAATTTACTCTAATATAGCATAGAATGGATATTTGATCATTAAGATGATAAAATTGATTTAGTGAACGAAAAACGTTTTTGTTATCTTTGTTATTTATAATAACGAGATGATCTATCTTGCGTATTTTGTTAAATATTAAAATAATCATGCATATAAGAAAATCTAAAAAAAAAACGACCACTTAGATAATTGGAATAAATTTTTTCATTTAAAGGGTACACTTTCAAAAAAAAATATAACGTATCCTTGGGGCGTCATGGTTCATAAAAAAATTTAGGTGCCATAATTTTACATGTGGCGACAGCTTTAAAAAAATATTTATCAAATTGTTGAATTTTTTAATGAATTTTTTTTAAATACAAGCAAATACCTATGTGTGTAATTTTTATTAGGCAGGTTGTCTGTTATATCCTTACTGAACATTTGGAGCAACAAAGGATTAGACGCCGAATGTTAAAGAGTCAAAGATTTTGGGCACCAGAGGTTTTCGGCGCCAGAGTTTTTTGGCGTCAGAGTTTTTGGAAGCCAGAATATTTATTTGACATTTGGGCGATGAATAAAAAAAATTTTTGTAATCGCTTAATTTGTTTTTTGCTTACATTTGTCTACAGCTTCCGAAAATTGTCACGCAAATTTTTTCACCATTTATATCCTAACGCCCAGATCACAAACTGCTCATTTTCCGATGAAGATTCATTTTTTGTTTAGCTGAAACGAGGTTAGCTGAAACTTCCAATGCAGATTATGCATGTGTCGGTAATATAGACAACATTTTGATTGATTGAGTTTCATCAACTGACAGGTTTACGGTTTTTCGAGTAATTTTGCACCTTATGCCTGGTATTCATTTAGCAGGTAGAATTTCAATTTTAATTGAGATTGGAGGGATTTTGGCAAGACTTCATTCAAAGCAAGTAAAATCACAAAAAGTACATTACATTTTTATCTATGGCTGTAAGTTTCATTCGATAGAATATAGTTTTGTGACATAGTTTATTTCTGAATATTTTGTTATTTGCGCGTTAGACTTCGGGTGGTGAAAAGTTGTTTTAAAATTTTTGAAAGCTGAAGTCCAATATGAATAAAATAATTTAAATGACCACATAAAGTTTTGCTATTTGTCTCGCGAAATTCTGTCGCACAAATTGCTGTTGTCTTAATTTTCTATATCTTTAAATAGTTAATTTCATTATAACAGAAAAACTTTTGCTCCAAAATTATACAGAAATGTTTTTTGCTTGTTTTTTACGAAATATTTACTAAAAAATTCGAAAATTTGAAAAATATTTTTTCTAAGCTGTCACGTAATGTAATATTATGGCACCTAATTTTTTTTATGACCCTGAGAGTCAAAAGCATACGACATATTTTTTTCAAATGTATGCCCTTTAAATCAAAAAATTTTTTTCAGTTATCTGAATGGCCGTTTTTTCTGTATTTGTTCAAATATCCTTATTTTTCATACTTCCCCGAGAAAGCATGTCGCTTCAATATGCTGGAATAACCGAGTAAATCCATTAGATCATTTACTTATCAATATTATACGTGAATATATATGAAATGACAATTTTTTAACAGCAGAACATTATAGCAGTAAAATGTTATGATGTAGTTTCGTCCATAATATTACATTTTCTTATTTACAGTCGAATTTTTTAACGTCTTTTTCTCAAAAATATGTAAAATGGAGTCACACGGTTTTTCTGGCAAGCCACATATATACATAAATTATATAACATTGGGCCAAAATTATACTTTAATCAAAATAATGTTAAACAATAAACAATTGTTGAAGTAGTAAAAATTCATTAATATTTATTGGTTCAACTTTAATTACTTATTGCTCTATAGAAAAGCGTCTCACAAATCTTTTCTTCCGAAGTATTCAAAATGTCCCGGATCTATCATGCAATAGTAGATTTTTCTGCTTTGCGACATACAGGGTGTAAAAAAAGTTCCGGGACGGTCAAATATTTCGTGAAATACACATCAAACGGGGAAAACAAAAAAACACATATTAAAAATTTTTCGAAGACCTATCCAACGGTACCCAACTCGACCCCCCACCCCCACCCCCTGGGTGGTAGAGGGTGCGCAACTTTGAAATCTTAAATGGGAACCCCCATTTTTTATTACAGATTTGGATTCCTTGCATCAAAACAAGTAACTTTTATTCGAAACATTTTTTCAAAATCATCAAAGATTTTGCTGTAATCGTGAAAATAATTTTTCTCGTGAAAAATTCGAAAAAAATGAATATTTCGTAAAGTTATAAACGAAATGGAAAAACAAGAAAATAAGAGTTACCTACAGCCAACTCGGCTTTTTCACTATCGGGGTGCTTTTTTCAAGCAAGTCCCCTTGCCTCTCACTTTCGGGGTGCTCTTTTAGGTGAGTCCCCTTGCCTCTCACATTCTCTACAAACCGTTTAACACTTCTTTCGACTGTTGATTTCGCAATCTGGTTTTCGTTGTTCCTAAAAGTTTCATTAAGAAGATCTTTTTAAGTGACCCCAGCTCCTCATCATCAAAAGGGTTATTCTGTGCTGTTCACTAAGACGTTCTATCGTAGAAATAATTCTTTCTAACTAAAACGTGACAAATGATAATTATAATGCACTTATGACGTTTATCGAAATGAGATAAGATAACTTTTTGTGTACTTTTTTTTACAAATGTAAATTAATAAATAAGTTTATTTTTTCTAATCGGCTTTATTTTGAAATCGTAATTAAATTAATAGCATGATAATTCGATTTGATTTCTTATTGAGAGAAGCAAAAAAATTGAAGTTTTCGTTCAAGATTTTAATGTTGCTCCCGCCCCCCCTCTGGGGGGTCGAGTGGGGTACCGTTGGATATGCCTTTAAAAAATATTCGATACGTGTTTTTTTGTTTTTCCATTTCGTTTGGAATTTCTCGAAATTTTTTTCGGATTTTTCACGAAAAAAATTATTTTCACGATTACAGCAACATCTTTGATGATTTTAAAAAAATGTTTCGAATAAAAGTTACTTGTTTTGATGCAAGGAATCCAAATCTGTAATAAAAAATGGGGGTTCCCATTTAAGATTTCAAAGTTGCCCCCCTCGTGCCCTCCAGGGGGTGGGGGTGGGGAGTCGAGTTGGGTACCGTTGAATAGGTCTTCGAAAAATATTTAATACGTGTTTTTTTGTTTTCCCCGTTTGACGTGTATTTCACGAAATATTTGACCGTCCCGGAACTTTTTTTACACCCTGTATAAGACTCGATTCATTTCATAATTGACATTTGGGAACTGCTCCCTTTGTATTTTATAGATGTATTTTATAGATTAATGTATAAAAATGTCGAGGAGTTGTTGTGACTGTTATTTGCAAACGAAATAATAATAAACTTAGATATAATAAATCACGGAACAGACCTGATATTTTGATTATTCCAAGATTATTGATTTTAAAACGATTTACTGGTAGAAAATATTACTTAAAAAAAAATGATACCTTGACAAGGAACACCACCGTTATGAACATTTGTTTCGAAGAACGAGGAAAATATAAAAGGATGGAAACTTCCAAGTTGACCCGAAAGAATGTAATGAATGATTTTGTCCTGGAATGGTCGCTGTATTGTCTTTTCGACCGATGAACAAAGATAAATAAACAGCTTTAAAAAAGCTGTGTAATAAATGCGCAACCACTCACGGGTTACGGCTGTGAAAATAAAATTATACTTGCCTCCGACCGTCCAAATATCACACCAGAAGAACGAAAAGAATATATTTACTTTGAAGCTCTCAAAGCAGTTTCCTGTGTACGGCGATATGTGCCGAATTTTGTCAGATCAACAGTGAGGTCTGCTGGTGGTTCCCTAAAGTCTAATTAAACAGTGACCTGGCCAGTGAATTTTAATGAGCTTTAAACAAAACGAAATCGCAGTTGGCGATATCGTTATATTTAACATCTGCACTGATCCAACATCAAACATCCGACGATGTTACATTTCATTAATGAACATCGGTGTCCTTTTATTTCAAATTTAGTACGAACAGAATTTTCATTTGGAGTTGTTCATTCTAACAAAACATCATAAAATCTAAACGTATAATTTCGATCTCAGTAGGCATTAACCGCGGACACATATTACGCATTAATAAGGTACGATGCATAGTGGTCCATTTGAACGTAGTAATGATACATATTATTTGTTTATAATTTATCTTCAATTTAAATGACAATTACATAGCATGAAATAAAGTATTATTTCATTTGTACGGTTTTTTGCAATAAGAAATTAGTTTTCAATATGAGAAACATATTTTATAAAGTGCAAACTATAATATCACTGTATTATAATATTTTATTACATATGTTGTGAATTTGGTTAAAAAGATATTACCAATAAATGTTCTTCTACATATGTCTACCTTGCTGTTTGTTAAGTGGTAGTTAAGAGAGATATTCTCTTTCAAAAAATGCTAATATACTTTGCGTTCAAAATTGCTATTAAAAACTATTCAGCTTCTTCTCAATTCAAAGTTTACCATCTCAGTCGATCCGAATTGAAATTTAAAGAGCTTTCCATTTAAACAATAGTATATTTTCGAAAATAGTATATTTTTAATTTAGAATCATCGGATAGAAAGCTTTTGGAGACTTTTACTTTCGAGTCACTGGTGTTCGTTATGGCGATTTCATTGACACAAAATTTAAAAACACAGTTTTTGGGCAAAGACCCTTCAACGAAACTGCCTTCAGGAACACTGCCATTGTTGACATTAATTTTGACAAAGTAATAGCGGAGACAAGAGGTATTACAGTGTCTTTACAGTCTTCACTGTTTTTTAAGACATTATTTCTTTAAAACATTTTTCTAAACGTTAAGATTCATTTTAAACGTCTTTTTTGGGACGTGTAACCTTGTGTACACTGACTTTGCCTACCTGTTCACGAAACATTATTTGAGTAGTGTTTTGAAGGAGTCAGCCCTTGAAAGACACTTGGTTTCAATACCTGCGGTAAGAGTTGTCCTGAAAAATGTGTATATTTAAATTTTCAATTAAGGATGTCATGATGAGGCTACTTTTTTCAAATCACGATGTTTAGAAACAATAAATTTGGAAACATTCATATCTGAGAACGTGGTTTTCGTTATAGAGTATATAATGACACATCTCCTGAAACTTTGCCTTCAGGGACATAATTTCGAGGGAAAAATAACTTTGAGGACTTTATATTTGGGGACACTACATTCGAAAACAGTAATTACCTCCGAAACAAAAGCTTTCGTTCTAAGGTCTTTGAAAATTCTGTCTTTGGGAACTCTGCTTTTGGGGACAGGCCCGTTACAAAAACTGCCTTCCAGGACGTCACTTGTGGGGATAGTAAATGCGGAGGTTTAGTGTTTAGTGTTCTGTGTTTACGTTCAGTGTTTGTCATAGCTTCCTTGAAGACACTGTATTCGGATTCACTGCCTTTGGGGACTGACCGATTACAAAAACTGCCTTTAAAGAATTTACTTTTGGGGACAGTGATTGTGGAGACAAGATTCTTTTATGCTCCATTCAAAACAATTTTTTTGGGGACACTGCCTTTGGGGACAACAACCTAACGTTGTCTTTGGAGACAGACTAGTTAAGGAAACTGTCTTTGGGGACACTGCCTTTGGGGACAACAACCTAACGTTGTCTTTGGAGACAGACTAGTTAAGGAAACTGTCTTTGGGGACACTGCCTTTGGGGACAACAATCTAACGTTGTCTTTGGGGACAGATTAGTTAAGGAAACTGTCTTCGGGGACACTGCCTTTGGGGGAACAACCTAACGTTGTCTTTGGGGACAGATTAATTAAGGAAACTGTCTTTGGGGTCAATGCTTTCAGGGACATTGCCTTTGGGGACAACAATCTAACATTGTCTTTGGGGACAGATTAGTTAAGGAAACTGTCTTTGGATACACTGCTTTTGGGGACTGACCCATTACAAAAACTGCCTTTAAAGAATTTACTTTTGGGGCCAGTGATTGTGGAGACAAGATTCTTTTATAGCTTCTTTCAAAATAATGTCTTTGGGGACACTGCCTTTGGGGACAACAACCTAACGTTGTCTTTGGGGACAGATTAGTTAAGGAAACTGTCTTTAGGGACACTGCCTTTGGAGACAATAACCTAACGTTGTCTTTGGGGACAGATTGGTTAAGGAAACTGTCTTTGGGGTCATTGCTTTCAGGGACATTGCCTTTGGGGACAACAACCTAAGGATTTCTGTACGAAATGAGTTTCAGTCCTCAAATGTAGCGTTGCATGAAAATTATTTTTGGTGTCAGACCTCAAATATAGCGTTTGTCCCTAAAACTAGCGCTTTATATCCGATTTTGTCCCTAAATACAGCATTACACAAGCATATACACATATACATATATATACATATATTGTGACGTAGCAATCTCTGGCCCGTCCCTTTCGCCACGCTCTTCAACAAATAAAACTTTTAATTGGCACGCTTTTTAAATAATAAAAAAAACTAAATTGGTCAAGATCGCCTTTACTCTCCAGAGTACACCTCACATCAGGATATTGTTAGCTCACAAAATATCTTGAAGGTTTGACCACAAAATTTTCAAATAAATTAACCAAAAATGCCACCAGGCAACTAAGAATTATTTGTTGCTGCGTGTAACGGAATTAAGTCCTGGCAAAATAACTTAAGCAACGGCTGAACTGCGGAATATCCAGGCAAGGATCCT